>JAYJMB010087964.1:2195-64965 GCA_036873735.1 Pouteria campechiana
CAGGCCCCCCCGCCTCTCTCTCTCTCTCTCTCTCTCTCTCTCTCTCTATATATATATATATATATATATATATGTGTGTGTGTGTGTGTGTGTGTGTGTGTGTGTGTGTGTGTGTATGTAGGTATATTATTTGGGTCATCCCCAAACGGAATACTAATATGACTCTCGAGCAGATCCCTCCTCGAATCCTGTAAGACTAGAACAAGAATGTCAGAGGACGCTAGGAGTGTTCCCGCTGTAAACACTCCAACACTCAAGTCAGTAGGGGTTATGGGAGGTGATGGGATAATAGCGAAAGCTTGTGTTGTGAGGCACATACCTAGGTGTATTTATGTTGAGTGTGGGTGTGTAGCCGGAATGTGTACTTAGCTTGTACGCAAATGAGATAAGGATTCTTATCTAAAGAAGGATTTCAGAAATATACGCATCCTGAGTCCTCGTTTATGGGACTGGGTAGTATCTGAAAAAAGTATCCCATCTGGGTTGGGATCTGACGTAGCGCTGTGCCAGCTAGATATTCGAGTATCTGTGTTAAGATTCCCTAACAACAGTCCCGCCCCCCCCCCTGGAGGAAGTAGGCAAAGCCTGTCCTTTCAGTCGCTTAATACTCGAGGTGCGTCTTCGAAGTGAATTTGTTCTTTAGCGTTCCCATACATTTATTGTAGAATATGCCTGCTTTCCTGCGGATCCAATCTATCAGGAGATTTTGGAAGCCAGGCAGCTAATGATGTTTTGGCGGATCCGCCGTTCTAAAGACCAGTTTCGTCGACTGAAAGTGCTCTCGGGAGGTCGTACGATTTCGACTCGATTCCGCAGATGGAAAACTACAACAGATCTGAAAGAGTTCAACTCGGCTCAGCTCTTAGGGGCTCTCCAAACATCAGGGTTGGTTTAGCAAGAGGGAAGGCTGCAGTGGATCCGGAGGGGTTCTACTTGGCTCCGCTTTGAGGGGTTTTATGAACATCAGGATCGGTTCCGCAGATTGGACTGTAGCGGATCCGAAAGGGTTCAACTTGACTCCGCTCTAAGGGGCTCTACAAACATCAGGACCAATTTCGTAGATTGGGCTACAACGGATTCGAAAGGGATCAACTTAGCTCTGCTCTGAGGGGCTCTGCGAATATCAGGACCGGTTTCGCAAACTAGGCTACAGCTAATCCGGAAGGGTTCAACTCGGCTCCGCTCTGAGGGGCTCTGCAAACATCAAGACTGGTTCCGCAGATTGGGCTGTAGTGGATCCGAAAGGGATGTCTTTTTGTGCCTTTTCAGCATTTTTGAAATATGTCAACGGTCACTTCATGTCCAACTGCTCTCGGCGACGACACGACTCTTCGCTCTTGCTGCCATCCACATGTACCTACTTTAAATGCCAGAGGACGAGAATGCAGCGCTAGCTTCCGGTTTTCATGACGTCCCAAGCTGGCAGTACCAGTCTGCGCAAGGCCCTAGGCAATTTTCGAGGACCGTCTTATAAACTACCTCCACGACAGCAGAAATCATTTCCTGCTCTCCCGCTCTTCTCATCGTCTTCCCGAGCTCTATTCTCCATTATCTTGCCTGGTACTGCCTTCCTCCTAGTTACCCATTCCTGCTTTTTCATTCGATTTCCTTCTCTACATTGATGGCCCTAGAAAAGTCCCATCCTCATCTGTCTGTCTATGTCATCGAGTCCTTCCGACTCTGCCCGCTGCTCGTAGGCATGAGCTGGGTTTTTCCTGAATCGACGAACCTTCCTTGGGACCGCCGAGAGGGCTCTGTTTCTGTGTCTTTAGGGTCAATTAAGGCCGGGTTTCGCTTAGGCCAGGCGAACTCTATCTCTGATCTTCTTAGGAATTATAATATTTCTTCAAGACGATTAGTCCCTAATTCCTAGCGTTACATAGTCTCCCTCTCCAGCTGGGTTCACAGCCTAGGGGAGATTTATGTCTTTTCTTTTGCTATGTTTGCATCAATATTCAGTCTTAGCAAATGTCAAAACTCTTTCGATTACTTCTACCTCATTCCCCGTCCTTCATGGCAGAAGTTGTTTCAACGGGTTTCCGACTTGGACAATGATTGGAAGAGTCATTGGGCCTGAGCGAAGTCCACTGAGGGCTTCCCCTTTCCCGCTGTCTGGCAGACCTCCCCTAGGCGTGGGACTGTCTCCCTTAACTAGCTAGAGTTGTACAGCCTGTACCTTATTAGATATAGGTTGATGTCCCTAGGTGCCCTGGCGGTGGACACGATCACCACCATTGAGCAGTGTCACTAGGCGGATTTTTTGTCTGACTTTTTAGGTCAGGAAATTGTTGTTCCTAACCCTGTCCCTCTATAGCCTGATCTTGCTTCTCTTTTTCCCCAATTTTGTTCTGTCGTTCGCAATGAGTTGGAGCTCCTGCTTGATGTTGCTCATCTTGGTCCTTGGGAGTTGGCTACTTCTACCACGCCAACTCCTGTGGCACCTCCTCCTACTCCTCCTGCCGCTCCTAGTCCTTCTGGAGGGCCGACTTACTCAACCAAGGGGGCGGGTCCATCAAGAAGTCAAAGGGTTAAGGCCGCTGTAAGGAGGCGGCCTCGTTTTGCTTCTCCTTCTGTTCCTTCCTCAGGATCCCTTGAGGAGAGATCCCCGTATTCAGCACCGTTGAATGTAATACGTTCTCCTAGCGAGGGTCCATTTCTGGTGTCTTCATCTTCCTCTTCGGAGGGCTCTAATCATCTTGGAGAGGCGGATCGACTTTCTTCCCATCGCCTCCAATTGACCTTTGAGGGGGCTCTTGCTTCCGGGGGGAATTAGATGAGCTGCTAGGTGGTGTAGGCACCAGGGCCTCGAGGTGACGTTACTGTGATTCCTCCTCCTACCTTCAATCTGGCTCGTAAGTTCTCTATATTGTCGAGATGTTTTTTTTTTTGGTGCAAAGTGACTCACCCCTCTCTTTTTTATTTTTTAGGTTTGTTCTCCACCGATGAGTTGACTCACGTCCTCAAGCGTCCCTTCTCCGGTCCTAGTGTTGAACCTCCTGCACAACGCCTTCGAGGTGAAGCCTCAATCTCAGGTGGACCTGCTCCCACCCCCGAAACCAGATCTAGTAGTGGTGGCATTGCCTCAACCAATCAAAGCTCCTCCCAGCTTGCTAGAGCTACACCCGCCGGGAGGACGCCGATATCGTCCTTGCTGGAGAATCCAGCGATAGTTCACGCCTTCGTTTCCAAGCTGGCGTGTCCTAGGGACCGTGCGCGGGTGCATGAGTGCACTTCGGACGGCACGAAGATTGACTCTGCTCTCGACATCGTACGACATTCGATTAGAAGGCAGGGGTTCATCAACTGGGTGGAGGGGCTGATGCGTCAGCTTACGACTACTGAGGAGCAGTGAGACATTGTTGTTGCTCATTTTGCTGCAGCAGGTGCAGAGCTGCAGGAGGAGTGGGAGAGTTTCAATCGGTTGGAGGTGACCACCTCTTAGTTGAAGGTGAGGGAGGTGGAGGTGCTGGCTAATCGCGATGTTGCTGTCCAAGCGCGGGAGGAGGCTGAGGGTGGGTGGAAGTGGAGCGTGACGCTGCTGCCCATGCTCAAAAAGTGGTTGAGCACTCTTCTATGGGTGGAGGCAACTAAGGTGGCAACGCAGCGAGAGGCCGAGGTTTTCATTTTGAAGATGAAGACCTAGCTGAATGCTGCCATGCGTGCTCAGGAGGAGGTCGAGCATTCCCTTCTAGAAGCCAGGGCTAAGAGATATGCTGCTGTCGCAATTGTTGCTACCAAGGTGGAGCAGTTGGCAAAGGCGGAGGTTGAGGCTGCAAATCGGGAGGAGACCTATCGGTGGGAGGCTAGCATTTTGAGGGAGCGGCATGTCAAGGAGATATCTCAAGTCCGCCGAATGCGCCTGGAGCAGCTCACTAGGGAGCTAGAGTGCCAGTCAGTGCTGAAGGAGCAAATATAGGGCTGCTTTAGGAGGGCTTTTAACTCCTATAAAAGAAAAATAACTAAAAAATTCCCTGGTGTCAATTTTGACGATGTACAACCGGATGAGGATGATTTGTAAAACTTCTCATTTTATAAATGAAAAGATATTTATTCTATCTTTGGATTATGGATTAGTTGTGTATATAATCCTGAAGATGTATTTTACTTGTGTCTTCTGATATTGGCCTGTGGAGAAAGGGGAGCTACTTACTCGATCGGCAGACCAGGCTTTTATATGTGGAGCATAAGTTTTTTTAGCCTCCGATCGCGTGTATCTCTTGGTCGGGTGGAAGCACAACCAGGAACTCGACGGTCTCCATTCGGGCGTGCCCCCTCGATTTTGTATTGCTAAACTCAATAATGCAACCTCAAATTCCAGACTTTTATGGCAATCAACGATCTCACAAATATTTGGTCTGTTTTCATCTTTCCCGTGAAAACCTGCAATACTAGAAATAACAGATCTGGTTGGAACTCCTCCCGGTCGGGCCGTAGCGGGATTGGGAACTCCTAGTCGAGCATATAGCAAGACCAGGAACTCTGTCTGGCTAGACAGAAGCAAGACCAAATGCTCCTTCCAGTCGGGCAGCAGCGGGACCGAGAACTCCTCCTGGTCGAGCGTGTAGCAGGACCAGGAACTTTGTCTGGCCTGGCCAAAGCAGGACTAGACGCTCCTCTTGGTCAGGCCACAGTGAGACCGGGAACTCCTCCTGGTTAAGCGTGTAGCGGGACCAAGAACTCTATCTGGCCAGGTCGAAGCGGGACTGGACGCTCCTCCGGTCGGGCCACAGCTGGACTGAAAACTCCTCCTGGTCGGGCATGTAGCAGGACCAGGAACTCTGTCTGTCCGAGCCAAAGCGGAACCGAAAACTCTTAGTCGAGGATATAGCGGGACCAGGAACTCTGTCTGGTCGGGCAGAAGCGAGACCGGACGCTCCTCCCGCTCGGGCCGCAGTGGGACTGGGAAGTCTTGGTCGGGCGTGTAGCAGGACCAGGAACTCTGTCTGGCTAGACTGAAGCGAGACCAAATGCTCCTTTCGATCAAGCCGTAGCGGGACCAGATGCTCCTCCCAATAGGGCCTAAGCGAAACCAGGAACGTCTCTTAGTTGGACGTATAGCAGGACCGAGAACTCAGTCATGGAAGAAGAATTATATAAGATTTTTATTAGTTTGCTGAACTAATTGTACATGGAAAATAAAATTCAGATGGGAAATTTACTAATAGTACATCCTCAAATGCTCTATATTTCATGCTCTCAGAATGCTCCTGCTGTTTAGCTTCTGTAGTCGATAAGCGTCATTGTCCAGGGCTCTGACTACCCTGTAAGGGCCCTCCCAAGATCGAGCGAGCTTTCCCTTGGTGTGGGTAGGATCACTGACGGATGTCTTCCTCATCACCAAGTCTCCTTCCTTGAAGCTTCTTGCTTTCACCTTTCGATCATAGTATTGCTTTATCTGGGCTTGCTGTCTGGCCATCCTACCTTGGGAGTTGATCCTCGTTTTTTCCAGTAGGTCCAAGTTGGTTTCCAAGGTTTCACCGTTGATCTCTTCGTTGAAATGGGCGGTCCGAGCGAAGGAGATTCTCAATTCTATTGGAATCACAGCTTTATATCCGTAAGTCAACATAAATGGAGTCTCGCCTGTCGACCTCTTCGAGGTCGTCCTCAATGCCAGGAGTACTTTGGGGAGCTCCTCGTACCAGATGTATCCGGAGCCTTCCATCTTCTTTCATAGGCCAGTAATGATATTCTTGTTAGTGGCTTCCACCAGGCCGTTTATCTGAGGATGTGCTACAGAGGAGAACTTCTACCGGATCCCATGTAATATGCAAAATTCCTTGAATGGTTTGCTATCGAATTGTATTCCATTATCCGTGATGAGGACTCTTGAGACTCCAAACTTGCACATTATGCTTTGCATCAAGAAGCTCTTGGCTTATTCTACTAATATAGATCTATTTGCTCTGGCCTCTGCCCATTTTGTGAAGTAATCCACGAGAATAGATATGTACTTTTATCTTCCGACTACTGGGGGAAAAGGTCCCAAGATGTCCATCCCTCATTGGCAAAAAGGCCAAGGGCTGCTGATTGTTGAGAGCTGGGTGGTGGGTAGTCAAGGGATGGATGCATGTTTATGCCAAACATCACATCTTTTGACTTACTCTTTGAAATCAGCGGCCATTGTGGGCCAAAAGTACCCTTGTCTTGCTGCTTTGAAAGTCAAGGTCTTTACTCCTACCTGGTTCACGCATTCCCCTTCATGCATCTGCTTGAGGATCTCTTTTCCTTCTCTCTCAGTTACGCATCACAGGTACGGGTGTGAGTGTCCTCTCTGGTAGAGCTTGTCATTCAGGTAGAGGAATTTTGCAGCAAAGGATAACAGTTTCTACACTTCTTCTACCGGATCCACTGGCTTTTCTCCATTCTGTAGATACGCATGGATGGGGTCTATCCAAGAAGGTTCCACGTCCTCTATCGTTGTTTGCTTGATATCGGGAACACTGGGAGCTAGGAGGTGTTCCAGTAGAACAGTTTTTCTCAGGAGAAAAGAGGATCCTATGGCCAGTTTTGATAGTTTATCTGCCTACTCATTTTCCTCTCTAGGTATTTGGACGATGCTAGTCTTGCAGACCCGTTCCAGCAAGGTTTTAGCGGCTAACAGATACTCCTTCATGAGCGGCTCCTTAGCATCGTATTCTCCTATTAGCTGTTTCACTACCAGCCGGGAATCGCTATAGATGACCAGGTTGGTAATCTTCAGTAGTTGCGCAATTCTGAGCCCTGCTAATAAAGCCTCATACTCGGCTCCGTTATTGATCGCTAAAAAGCGGAAGCACAGTGCGTACTTGATCGTGTGTCCTTCGGGCCTTTGGAGGACAAGTCTGGCTCCAGCGCTATCCTTGATGGATGACCCATCCACCTGCGGGCTCCAACGAGCGGTGTTGTCTGATGACGGATTCATATCCATTGTGAGGGATCTGCGCTGCTCCTCTACCATCGGCTGTTGGGGCGGATCCGCTATTTGATCTGGCTTCATCGGTTTCAGGACTGTCGGAGCGAATTCGCTTTCATTTGAGTTTGCTGCTTTCCCTGTGCATTCCACTAGAAAATCAGCCATGATATGGCCCTTGACTGATGTCCTCAGCGCGAATTCGATGTCAAACTCGCTGAGTTCGATGGACCACTTGATGAAGTGCCCAAATAGCTCCATCTTTTGTAGAAGTTGCCTAAGCGGGTCCATATAAACCCGGATCAGGTGGCCTTGGAAGTACGGTCGGAGTCTTCTTGCAACAATTATCAGAGCATATGAGATTTTTTCAATAGTAGGGTACCTTACTTCCGCATCTCTCAAGATCTTGCTTACATAGTACATGGGCCTTTGAGTTTAGCCTTGCTCCCTGAACAATGTTGCTTCTATGGTCTCAGGTCCGACAGTGAGGTAGAGGCAAAGGGTCTCTTCTTTATCTAGTGCACTCAGCAAGGGTACAACGGCTAGATACGATTTGAGCGCATCGAAGGCTTTTCGTATATCCTTGTTGATTTCTTCTCTATCCGGGTTTGTTGTTGCTCCCTTCCGTAGTGCTTTAAAGAATAGGAGGCTTCTCTCCGTGGATCTAAATAGGAATCTATTAAGTGCTATCAAGCGACCTGTCAAGCATTGGAGCTCTTTGTTGCTATTGGGTATTGTCATATCTTAGATGGCCTGGATTTTCTCAGGATTTGCCTCGATGCCCCTCTGCGAAATCAAAAATCACAGTAGTTTTCTTGATGTGATGCCAAAAACGCACTCCTGGGGGTTTTGTTTCATTTTGTAACTTCTGGGGGTTTGGAAGAAATAGGTCCTAAAGATGGTGATTCCGGGTTTTGCTTTTTACCACCATATCAAGCTTCCATGTTCCTATCGATCTGGTGTTTGAATAAGTTGTTCACCATCCTTTGATAAGTAGCTTCGATGTTTTTCAATCCGAACAACATCACTTTGTAATAGAATGTGCTAACATCGGTGATGAAAGCGATTTTCTCTTAGTCAGGCTCATGCATTCAGATTTGGTGGTACCCCAAGAAAGCATCCATAAAGGTGAGCAACTCGCAGCCAGCGGTAGAGTCTACCAGCTGGTCGATGTTGGGGAGGGGGTAGCTATCCTTTGGGCACGCCTTGTTGAGCAGGGTGAAGTCCACGCACATGCACCATTTTCCGGTGGCTTTCTTCACCATGATCATGATGGCCAGTATTGCATTGGTCTGATGAATTTGGCTTTGAGTAATTTATTTATCTCCGCTGCAATGGCTTCCTTCTTTTCTAATGAGAATAGCCTCTTCTTCTGCCTGATTGGTTTGTGGACGTCGTCGACGGCCAGCTTGTGTGAGATGATTGACAGATCTAATCTAAGCATATCCGAAGCTTCCCAAGCAAACACGTCAGCTTTCCTTCTCAATAGATCTATTAACTCTTGGTAAAGCGGGTCTTTGAGAGTGGAGCCGATTTGGATCGTTCTTCCTGCAAAGCTCTCCAGAGGTTCTATGGGCTCTCTCTTGGTGATTTGTTGCTTGTCCCTAATGTCCATGATATCGATTTGCATATTCTGCAATACCTTTTCTTTCAGTGATATTTCATGACATTCTTGGGCAATCTTTTGGTCTCCTCTGGCTATGCTGATTCCACCAGATGTAGGGAACTTGACAGCTAGATGGTATGTAGATACCACTACCTTCATTTTGTTAAGGCTCAGACGACCTAGGATTGCATTTTACACTGATGGCACATTCACTGCGATGAAATCCAATGGTGTCGAAGTCCTTTTGAGGTCGTCTTCCATTGTGAAGGGAAGGGTGATGATGCCTTCTAGGAATATCCCGTCCCCGATGAAGCCCGATAATCGCCCCTCTGTTGCTCGCAGTGCCTTTTTGCCTATCTGCATCTTTTCAAAGCAGTAGTAGAATAGAATGTTAGCAGAGGCGCCACTGTCCACCATGATCCTCTTCACCTGGAAGTTTGACATCGCTACTACGATGATGACCATATCATCTTGTCCGCCGGATCCACTCACTATATCTTCCTCAGAAAAGATGATTGAAAAATCCTCTTCTTCCCTATTCACTTGGAATGTTGTTTGTAACTTTGTCCTACCAAGTTCACATGTGGTAGATCCGTCGGCAACCCGGCTGCGGGCCGACCAATAATGACGTTGATGATGCCTACTATGGGTTTGTTTGCTTCCGTCGCGGCATCTTTGTCATCTCTCCTTGGGATCGTCTGATTTTGGGGCTAACCTTCTCCCCAGCCCAGTGTCCTCTAGAGGTTACCTACCAGGCAATGCAGTAACCTCTCGCCTTTTATGAGCTTCTTGATTTCTTCTTTCGGGATGTGGCATTCTTCTGTATCGTGTCTGACGTCTTTATGATATAGGCAACATTTGTTTACGTCTAAGCTCCATCTGTTTTTAATGGTGGGAGGATTAGGGATCTGATATCCCTGTTTTTGGATTTCGTGGATTACGTATGTTGCGGGACGATTGAGGGGGATCACAGGGGCCCTCGACGGCTTGCCCCGAGTGAATACATAGTTATTGTCATCCCAACACTATGGAGGGGAGCGGTTGTTCTGACGTCTCGGGGGAAAGTGGATGGCTCGACGCCTAGGGGAAGAGCGGTCATCTCCGGAAGGGCTATCGTCCTAGCGCTTAGGGGTAGAGCGGCTCCATCCCTTCCTAGTGCTTTCGTCTGCTTCGATGTGTTTGTTGATAGCTTCCAAGAGCTCCAAGTAGTCTCTGAGGGACCATAGGCAGATTTGATACCTCACTTTGGCATTCGAGATGCCATCTTGTAGTGCCTCCAACGCGATATTGTGGTTCAGCCTTTCTATGTCGAAAGAGTGATGGTTGAACCTATTGACATACTCTTGAAGGGTCTCATTCTCTCTTTGCCTGCTCGACAACAAAGATCCAATGGTCCTCCTCTGCCTTCATTGGCCGATGAAGCATTTTCGGAACTGCTTCTCTAGGTCGTCGAAAGAGCTAGTCGATTTTAGAGCCAGCATTTGGTACCACGATAATACCGCTCCCTTGAGGGTTGGGGGAAAGGCATGGCACTTTATAGCATCTGAGACTCCTACCAGGGTCATCTATCTATCGTACCTGGCGAGGTGGTTGTCCAGATCCGTGGTGCCATCGTAAGCTTCCAAAGATGACATCTTAAACTCCTTCAGAACTGGATCCCCCAGGATCTCCTAGATGAAAGGGGAGCACTTGCCATGTGGCCTCTCCGCGTGCGTCTGAAGGTTCCTCCTTTCTTCCCTTGTTGAGCAGTCTTAAGGGAGCTGCTTTGACTCAGGATAAGACGAAGCTTCCCTTTCTTGTGCATATGTTTCTTGTCTTTGTGCTAGCTACAAGATGTCATGGTTGTCCTGGCCGGGAAGTCGCCTGCGTCCTGCTCTACCGGTTCCCCTGGAGCGTGAACGATCACAGAATTTATCGATTGTGCTGTGGGAGGAAAGCTAACGAGTAATGGTCCTGGGAATGGGGCTATACGAGGACCGGGAGCTGTTGGCACGAAGCCTTCCGCTGCGTGATTTTTGGATCTGGGGTTGTACGAGGACCGAAAGTTGTTGGCACGAAGCCTTCCACTGCGTGATTTTTGGATCCGTTATCGATCGGATCCACCTGAGAGTTGGATGGCTGAGGAACTCCGCCGCGAGATTGCTCTGTTGTTGCATCATGTCTTGCATCATCTATTGTATCGCCTGTTGACTTATCGAACCGGATTGGCCTAACAAATCCCCAGGTGACAGGATACCACCATTTTAGTTGGACAAGGAAGGCATGTCAATGTTCGCAACAAGGAGGGAGGGAGCATTCGTATGGCCCTGAATGTCGTCAGACATCTCTGGGCTTATCTGAAAAATATTCTCACAGACAGCGTTAATGTTTAAGTTGTCCCCAAACGAAATACTGATGTAGCTCTCAAGAAGATCCCACCTCGAATCCTGTAAGACTAAAATAAGAAGATCAAAGAACACCGAAGGTGTTCCCAGTATAAACACTCCAATGCTCAAGTCAGTAAGGGGTTATGGGAGATGATGGGATAATAGCGAGAGCTTGTATTGTGATGCACATGCCTAGCGAGAGCTTGTGTTGTGATGCACATGCCTGGGTATATTTTTAGTTGAGCGTGGGTACGTAGCCATGATGTGTACTTAGCCTATAAGCAAGTGAGATGAGAATTCTCATCTAAAGAAGAATTCCAGAAAAGTACGCATCCTAAGTCCTAGTCTTATGGGACTGTATAGTAGTTGGAAAAATTATCCTATCTGAGTTGAGATCTCATGGCGCGGTACCAGTTAGATATTCGAGTATCTGTATTAGAATTTCCTAACATATATATATATGGAGGGGACTCACGTGTGGAAAATGTATAATATCATATGTAAAAGATTAAAATTATTTAAATAAATTAAAAAAAGTCAAAAATTTTGGTAGAATTGCTCACCCTTGTGAGAAGAATACTTTAAAAGCTATGGATGTTTAATTACGTACTTGTAGATTCCAAATGCGAGAAGAGAATTTTAATGAGTTTATAATCACTCTTAAATATGCATCTGATCTGATCATGGCAGCATTTACTATTTCGTCTACACACCTAACATGGAGATAATCCTATGTTCATCCTCGCAAAAGAAAACAAATCATGACAACTACCAGTAAAAATATATATTCTGCATCTTTGAATACCATCTTACCATCATTTTGTTCCTACTTTTCCGATCAAAACGAAGATCCCACCACAATGAGTTACTATGTGCTCCATAATTATTTTTGAGATCAATACTAGCATCCCATTACATCAAATCAATTAAAAGAATAGATCATTCTTTTTTCTTTTTCTTTTCTGCAAATTTGAATCTGTTCTATTCCAATATAGAAGTAACATATCCTGAAGTTTTATCATAATAATTGCTATTAGAACAGCAAAAGTGCCAAAAAAAAAAAAAAAGGCAACGCCAAATATATATTATAAAAACTGTAGAGACAAACATTCCTCTATTTATGAGTCACCCATTCTTTCACTAGTTCAACTTGCACTAGAGAGGCCGTAAACATGGCACCTCATGATAGTCCCACTAGAGTCTCATGCAAAGTGATCTGCAATCTTAGGGTAGGAAGTCATATCCATGCTACTCAACTCTGAAGTATCAACTCATACTTTCTTGTGGCATATCATTATTCTAACACTTGAGTAAGCATAGAGAACTGCCAAATGGTACCCATCTTTGCACTGTATAGATTTATCCAGTTCATGAATTGGCATCTATATTGTATCTAAACATGCTCAGTAGGTTCATGGCAAAGTTCAACCCACAAAGGATATTAGTATTAGATACAGGATGACATCAAATTACACTTATGTAGCCATACAGCTCAAATGCAGACCCTTCAACACTGCCACGATATCTAAGGCGATGACAAGGGATACATTCAAAAAAGGACACAACAGATCTCCTTAATATTGAGTTGCATTTGAAAAGGCAGTGTAAATATTAGAAAAAGTAAAAAAGAAAGAAAACACACACACACGGTGGGAATGCTAACCTTGAGATGAATAGAAAGACCATCAAAAACTAAACCAAAATGGAACCTGCCATTATAGTTACAGCTTGACCTCGAATGAATACTCGCTGGGTGGCCTCTTCTAGATGCAGATCTAACCTTCCGCCCCTTGGAGATGCCTGATCAAGTAGATCGGTTAGAAACTAGCAAAAAAGAGTGCAACATGTAGTGGCCATGGGAAATGTCAACCTAGCAGTGACAAATTAAGAAAAAAAAAAATTGGAAGTAAACAAATACACCAATTCCGTTGTTCCTTTGGCATGGCCAAAGTGATCAATGATACTTGCAACTTTGTTTTAAAAAGGCTTGATGGATCTTATGGAAAGCTTTGATTTAATGATGAACCCACCTGAAAGAGGTTAAATATCCAAACCTTTTCCTTAACTAACTTTCTACTACTGCTTTATTACTGAGGGTTGGAAAGTTTCTGTTTTCTACTTTTCACTTTCATAAATATGGCATGCATGCCAAGGCCTAATATATTGATGGACCTGATTGAGTAAAAACACATCAATCCACTAATTAATCAGTAGTTTTTAATGATATTCTAATTCCTTATTGTGCACTCCCTGCCAGAGAAGCCTGTGAACAGATCCAAACCTCCATCATAGTGAGGTGGTAAGGTCTAGATTATTGTGTCTAATGTGAAGGCCACTATTTTCAGCACTTGGCTTGTACTCCATTCATCAGTTTTGTTTGTCATGATGCGTTGTAGAAAAAACTGTGATTTAACATCCAAATTAGCCACAGCTTGAACAAAGGATATGAGAACAGACCATTGGTGCATTAGGCAATAAGAAAATACATATGATCAGGTCAGAGAGACTACAAAGTACCACGTCAGCATGGAGGTCAGGAGAGGAGTGCAACATGACCATGCATATGATAAGGTTAGAGAGACTAGAAAGTACCATGTATGCACTAAGGTCATTTTTCTTCAATTTCTTACTCCAATAGGGTGACAACGCACAATGTGCACTCCCACAAACAGGATCCTGAATTACAAACGCAAGGAAAGGAGGAGACATAAATATAGATAGAGAGTAAAATCATCATTAAATAATAACATAAAGATCAAGAAAATAATTTGCAGAAAGATGGCATACATCATATAATTTTTTTCTTCAGTTGAAAATTGCATTATTGTTGTTAGAGGGCGAACAAAGTGAAGGAGATCATTATGCACCACATCCTAATTGCACATATCTCAGGCGCAAACATAGAATTTAGATTCTATTTGTTTTTGTGCGTTTAATTTGAACCACCTAATTTGGGATATGTTTGTAATTTAACAAGACAATTCAGTTAAGTGATTATTGCAACCTATAAGTTTCCTCTTTCTCTTGTCCTAATTCTCTTCTATTCTTATCAAATTCTTTCCTTTTTCCTCTTGGATCCTTCCTTTTTCTTCTAAATTCTTTTCTTCCTGTTCTCCATCACCAAGATATATATATATATGTATGTATGTATGTCATACATATATACATATATATATATAACATATATATATGTTATATATATATATATGTATGACATGTTATATATATATATATATATATATGTATATATGTATGACATACATACATATATATATATGTATATGTGTGTGTATAGAGAGAGAGAGAGATGTACTATAGATGCTTCTTTAACAATATTGGCTTTCTCTATACTTCCATTCAAACATCCATACAAGAGAGAGAGAGAGAGAGAGAGACAGAGAGAGAGAGAGGGAGGGAGGAAGGAAGGGAGGGAGGGAGGGATTTATTTTCCTATGGTTATGGTAGTACAGTTTTTACAATTGGTATTGAGGATTTCCACTGCAATGTACAATAGGAAGCTAAGCCATTCATCTTTCTGAGAGCATGTGAGTTTTGAATATGGCTTAAGAATAATAACATTGTAAGGAAAGTGAATTGAGAGAAAGAAAATGCCAACTGTATGCACCACAAACCCAAGGATCAACCTTGAAGCAGTGAGTTACAACAGAGTAACCTGTAACTCATTGGAAAAGAAAATAGCAACAATGGTACAAACAAATGGCATCAATCAGGAAGTACGGAATCGACAACTCTTTTCTCAATCTATCGACACCTTTTAGGGCCATCACTTCGCCTTTCTAGAACCTTCAAGTTGGGCTGTATCAATTAAGATATCGACAACTCTACTCTCAATTCATCGACACCTTTTAGGGCCATCACTTTTCCTTTCTAGAACCTTCAACGTGGGCTGTATCAATTAAGATCCTTGGGATTTTAGGTCCCACAGCACATAGGGATGTGAACAAGCCAAGCAAAGGTGAGCTTTCCTCAGCTTGAGCTTAGTTTGGGCTTGGCCTGTTGAGCTTGAGCTCAAGCCCAATTATCCCAGGCTGAGCTTTGTTTAAAAACTCTTAAACAGAGCTTGATCTCAAGCAAATCCAAGTTTAATTCATTTAGTATTACTATATTACACAATACATAGATATGTATAACTGCTGTAAACTATAAATAAATGAGCAAACTCTAAGCTTAAGTCAAACTGAGCTCCACATAAACCACTTAGAGCTGCCCCAAGCCAAGGATACCTATGTTTGAGCTTGGCAGGTATGTGAAATAAGATTTTAGGCCCAAACTGGACCTGCGAACCTAAAAATTAAGCTCAAGCTCTGTAAATGAGCAAATTACACTCACAAGCTAGCTTGGCTTGTTTATAGCCTTACTTCCGCATGGCCAAACCATTTCATTCTACTTCTCTCATTCTATTGCCTATACTTTCTACACCAGTGCTCCTTCAAATACACTATTTCCAATACTATCCTGGTCTTTCCTATTCTATTTGGTTTGCCTGCAAAATCTTAACGCCTCATTTTCACTTATGACTTTCATATACTTTGCTTTTGCTTTTACTTTTACTGCCTTTAAAATGTTTACTTGACATTCCTCCTCGCTTTCTAAGGGAATTATCCCTCCATCTCATCAGTCAGAAGTATGGCATCAGCAAAGGACTGCAGTATTTGTTCCTATAAATACCTCATTAGCTTATCTATAACCACTGCAAAAGGTATGAGCTAATTATGAGCTCTAGAACAAGTGTACAATAAGCTCACTTCTCTCTGCATGATGCTTTTGTTCCCATTTGTCTACAATTTGCTTTTGCATAACAATCTTGTTGCATAATTCTACTAAAATACACCACCCTGTTTCAGGGTGTTTTATGCCTCCATTGAGATTCCATATGGTAATTTCAATGTTTGATGATGGAATACATTCGCTTATCCATAAAAACACACATGATACATGTCAATATTTGACGAGATAAAATAAACTTCATCAACCAACAATGCTAGTTCATAATTACCAATTGTTTTCATTTTCCCCCTCAATGTGTGGGTGCTCATCACAAACCTAAACAATGCAAGTTCACAGCTACCAAGATCAAATATCAGTTTCCTTTTTATTTTTACTTTTCTTTTTTTTTTTAAATTGTTTTGGTGAGTGCACATGCATGTTTTGAAGGAGAATATCATCCTAAAAGCCATCATATTACCTCACTGACACCTAACTTGGGGCAGAAGAAGCGAGTAAAAAAATCAAATCCAGAACCAGTGGGAGCAAGCCCTGTTACAATAACCCCTCTTCCAGTGCATTCTTGCAGCTCATCAAACTGTGGCTGTAGATCTGCCACAGCCTTCCCTGATGAGAGCTCCACCTGTTAGAAAGAGTAGAAGTTAGACTTATTCTCAGTAACAGCAGGTTTACATTTTGTAACATTGAACAAACAGAATAAGAGACTGTAAATATAAGAAGAAAATATCCAGAAATTTATTGTTTAAGGGATCTGAATACCAATAATTCTACAAGAAGCCACACATCACACCCTGACATGTGGGAAACAAAAGCATCTAACCACACAGCACAAACTGACACATGGGAGACTAACCATAGTTTAAGGGATCTGAATACCAATAATTCTACAAGAAGCCACACATCACACCCTGACATGTGGGAAACAAAAGCATCTAACCACACAGCACAAACTGACACATGGGAGATTAACCATAGTTAAGTGGCCCCACCAGGTAGATGAACTGGCCAAAAATCAATGCCATAACTCATCAAAGTGAAAAAATGAAACAAAATCATGATGAATCTAGAACTGCACAAATCTGAAGTAAATGTAAAATTTTAACTGCTGATATGGCCTGAGTTCCCGATCAGGACATCCACATATTGGGGTGCTCCAGAATGCACCAAAAATGTCTCCCTAGTCCCTTGGGAAAGCCTCGAGTTGGCATATGTCCCCATATGAAGCTGCATAAAAATTAGAAAACCTGCATTTCAAAAGCCAAAGTGCCTATTTTTTGCATAAAATATTCCTGAATAAGATATGGGAGTAAGGAAGTACAACAAGATCATTAAGAATTTCTGCTTTCTTTATATTCTCCACTGTAGCACCATTCAGTGTCCTAGGAATGGATGGAACCTCTGTAGGGTCACAGTCGATCAATGATATCGTTGGAAAATCCAATTCGATCCAGAAGAACCCTTCTGCATCGTTGTTTGGTAAAGCTAAGATGCCTGGTTGCTTTGATTTGTTGGCTCTCTTGGCGATCAGAAGACCAGATTTTGTGAGAAATTCAATTGCGTCAGTAGTTGACAAACCAGATGTAAAGAGGAAATGTGCAGCTGCCAATGTTCCATGGCCACATATCATGACCTGCAGAGAAAAAATATGTATATTCCAACATTCAGAGATGAACTTAGCATGAGAAGAACATTGAGAATGGTACATCAGTTTTGGGTCTGTGGAAGCTACTACAATCCACATGCTTATGAAATCAGCTCATCTGCCAAACACGAGAAACCAAAAACCGCTGGAGAGATCTGAGTTTTTCTTTCAGTCAGTCTTCTTGAACTTGTAGCCTAAAAAGAATGCAATTTCTGTTTGGTGAGAACCACTTCCGTTTTCTTCCCAGTAATTTCACCATATTTGCTGTGCCCTTTAGAGTTGCATGAAAGACCACACTTTTTGAGAACAAATCGTTCTAATTTGGCGCACTAGCCAAAAATTTTTGAGAATTCACCCAAAAACACAACCGACTGAAACTCTTCCCTCCTACAGAAACATTTTGCAACAAGAGCAGCTACCGACCTCTGTGCCGAGAGTGAACCATCTGAGGCCATATCTGGGGTTTCCACCGTAGTCCTCTGCATCGACTGCTGGAAGCAGCGGCGTAAGAAAAGAAGTGTTTGCGATATTGAACTCCAGCGCGACCGACCGCATCCATTCGTCGCTTTTCTCTTCTTCCAAGAGACAGACGGCAGCCGGGTTTCCCTTGAAAGGGGAATCTGTGAAGGCGTCGATCTGGTGGAGAAATGGAGGGTCATGAGAAGGAGAAGAAGAAAGAATCTGAGAGAAAAAGAGCAAAATAGAGAGAAACATGCCGTTACCACAACATACTGCACTGTGTTTCCGACCATTTCCGCTCCGGCCGTTGCTTCTCCCTCGCCTTCTTCTGTTGGCTCCCGTAATGAGCTGTTCAGGCTTGGTTTGGCGCCATATCTGTACCCGGGAAATGGGGTAATTTTCACGGGTGGCCGACTAAATTCCGTCGTCATTTGCAACTTCTCAAGTTTGGCTCCGTATCTCATGAACACCTTTGATGTTATGGTTCATTGAGAAACAGCCGTTAAGTGAGTAGATAATATTAAAATTGATTAGAATTAACGAAAAATACACTTGAAAACTTATAACCCTAAAATCTAAAAAAATACTATTTTTCATTTTTCATAAAAAAATTAAAAAGATTTTTCTATTTTATTATAAGTTTTTAAATTTTTTAATTTATTTTAATTACTTATTTAAATTTCATGTCATTTTTTATTTTCATTAGAAATTATAAATTTTTAAAGGCATTTTCATTAATTCGCAATTTCCTAAGTTAATTGTCATTTTCTAATGGACTATAAAATTAAGAATATTTGGGAAAGATCAAAAATTTTGAAAATATATTTGTCAAGAACAGAGTTATGCCGTAACAAGTATAATTTAGTGAAAACTCAAGGCAACTATCAAAATTACCCGCCTTTATTTTCTTTGCATGTTGAGACAATCAATAATATTTTTTCATGGGAATGAAGTAGAAATGATACAACGATGGGGTGTGAAATAAAAATGATGCAACGTGAGGAATGATGCTAGGGATGAGTAAATAAGGCTTATAATAAGTAGAGTAATGATTGAAAAGGCTCGCAATAAGCAGAATAATTATGATTGAAAATATAGACAATAATGAAAAAAATTATTATAAAAAGAACCCGATAGTTGTTTATTAGATATTTGGATTAGGTCCCAAGAATAATTGCTATTAATCTCAAAGAATATTGAATGTAATGCATGTATAATGTATTAATGACCAGCAGCCATTTGATCTTCGGCAATTAATATTTCAAATTAAGAGGAAGTAATTTCTTCTTTTTATTTTTCAATCTCATGAAATAAAAATAATTATCAAAGGTGGTTAGCATAAGATAATGTTTTATAATTTAGAGTTTTAAAGTTTGTTTGTTTAATTGAAAGAAAAATAAATGAAAGAAAATGATATCTCCATTTGGTCAGGGAAAGGAAAAGGAAAGAAAATAAATGAAATAGAAAATATAAGGATAATGTCAGCTAAAAAAATGAATAAAATTAAAATAAATAAATAATAATAATTAAAAATACAGATAATATAAAATATAAAAGCAACATAAATTTTATTTTTCTTATAGTTACTTACTTCTAGTTATCGACAACAATCTTTTGCTTTCCACATCACTATTTATATTTTTTCCTTAAAAAGTTTTCTATTTTAATTTTTTCCACTTTAGGCCCATTTAACTTCTTATCACATTGAGGAAGCAGCTTGATTGAGAATACACTTTTTATAAATTCTGATTTTCATCTTTTTTTCCACTAAATACAAGAATACATTGCTTTTTAAATTCATATTATAGTACATAATGTTTCAAATATTACATAATGTTTCAAATATGATTTATTTCTTTATCATTAAAAATATTAGAATTAAATATTAAGGTGGGTTGTACTAAACGAAAATTATAAAAATTACGCATTCATTACAAAAATTATAATATGACCAACTTTTATTGGTATAAAATTTTTATTCATTTGTTTAATTAAAAATATATATTTAATTATTTTTATAATATATATAATACGAAATAGGTCACTTATGATCTCAAAATTATTTCAACCGTTAAAACATCCTCTACGATTTTGTCCATCTAATTTGAATGCTTTTTATTATAAATGAAATAAATAGTATTTAAAAATATTCTATGGGCCCACATTGACCTGTTCTCACATAATTTTGAATCACATGAGGTGGGATCAGGTTACGGCATAAACCCCTCCCTACGGTGACATCCTCAGCTCTCCTCTTCACTGCTTTTATAAATTCTACATTTTTCACCTCTTTTAACTTCTATAGTCTATCCAACGCAGGCGCTAAATCATCACCAAAATCTTATATCTTATGCTCATGCTCCAACAGGTAATAAATGTACTTCAGTGAAATCTGAAATAGGTGACAATGACTTGTAAATAGTAATTAGCATTTTGGATTTCTTTATGTAATAGTTGAAATTTGCAAAAAATTGGGGAAATTTTATACTCTACACAGATTGGATAGTTGGAAGATACGACTGAATCCCTGACAAGATGCATGCCACGATCAAATTCAAACCTCTGCTGCATCACATCCATACCCCAAAGCAGAATCAATAGAAGGCAACATGCCAGCTATCCATATTCGAGTAGAATTTCGCCTGCCTGATGAATGAAATGGCCTGCTTGTTCGGCAGTTTCATATGCATGACCCGGCCAAGCCACACGGTACGCGTTAGCCGCTTAGTGATTTCATAAACATTGACATGGTGTTTAATGCAAATCTACATCATCGCTTCCGCTGCGCCAGAGGGGGTAGTTTCTCTGAAGGGCCGCAAGGAAGCTTCTGCCCAGTCTCTTTCTCTATCCGATTCTTCAGCTCTCTGAGAATTCGAATTTGGCTGAGCTTCTCTGGTGATAATTTCTCCCAATAAATTCCTGCATACAAAAATCATGTAGCTGATAAAATCCTTGAAACAACAGGATAGTCAAGGTGGACATAACATCAACAATCGTCTCCGGCATGTACTCGCCTTGGGGCTTTGGGATTGGTGTGCTGGTGAGGATGACCTGAGTAGGAGTGCAGATAACATCTACCGGAACATCGTGAATCAACAGCTTCTCAACCGGAATATCATCCACCAGCTGCCTATCATGCACTGTGAAGTGTGAACTAGCTTATATTATTATAATCATCAACAGCGTCACTATGACACAGTCATTTTTACAGCTTGTAGAACTTTCAAGTGAAAGACGAGGCACAGTCAAAGGTGAAATTGATGGGTCTTGTGAAAGATCTATTGATTGGCATTATGGGAATGATTGGAGCTGAGGGTTCTTTTTCCTATTTCCTCAATGGATTTCAACTATTGGATTAAACAAACCATGAGACAAGTGAAGGTTTTGTTAATGGCAGTGAAGATAAAGCAAACAATAGACACATGCAGCAAAAACATTGAAAGCAAAGTTCAATTATAATAAGAATGACCTTCAAGAGATGCAAAGGAGATGATGAGAAGAGACCTCATTTACCAGATGTGACAACTAGTGTTGTATCATCTATGGCCCCCATGTACCGTAGCATACCATACTCAAGTTCAGCAAAACCCTGTATTGCACAAAAGTCAAACACAAATGACTTCTTAAGAGATGGAAAATTTTCATAACACCATAACAAAAACATGGAACTCCATTGAGGCAGACAGGCGACTCTAATTTGCATGTGATCCCAATCCTATGAGGGACCTTTTCTAGCAACCCGACCTGCTGGTTTGAATAGTTGAAACTTTGAACTTGCTCGACAAAACGAGACATTGGTACATTGAATCGTAAACAAAAAAATGGCCATCACTGCAAAGCAGAAGCATTAAGAATTTTGAAAAGGGACCAGATTTCACTCTTTTTCCAAATTTGAAATATCAGTATCATATAGGCAAGAGACCTAATTTATATATATTTTTTAACTCACACCACCTCATCACTGCATTTCATGTGTATCATATATGTTTTAGGACAAATGAGAAGCTAAACTTTGTTCTCAACAGTGTTAAGTCCTAGTCTTGAGAAAGGATAAGTGAATCAAGAAGTCATCTTGGATGGCCATTTAAAGGAAATAGAAGAGGTGATGTCATAGTCTTACCAATAACACACCATTAACTACACTGCATTCCATACGAATTATATCCAACAACATAAGCTGCAAGTATGAAGAATTCTAAACATAAGAAACCTTTGTCATAGAGACCCAGAAGCAACTAGTATATCATTTTAACCCAGCTTAACAGAACCCAGTGGGGGAATAGTTTTGGCCCGAGCTCAACTTAAACACAGATAGGAGTTAGTCTGAGCAAGACAAATGATAGGCCAAGGCCAGAGAAGAGACCCAATAGACTGAGGACCCAAGTTAACACCTTCAAAATGAGAAGCTCAATGATAAATTACAGCTCCAATACTAGGTGATTAATGCATGATTTCTTTTATAAAAAAAATTCAATAGAGTGTTCAAGCAGGAGGATGAATTTATACAGAGACACTTATAAATATAAACAAAGTAAAAGACAAGCTTTAAACAAAACATGGTCAGTTTTTACTCAGCTCTGCAGTTTTTGCCAAGCCAACACTTAGGGACAAAGATTTCAAACAAGAGATTTAATGTGAATCTTTCTTCCTTTACTGAATAAAGAGCTATATGAAATGCTAGCATGACAAGATTTGCAAGGCCTCACAAAAACCTAGGAAAAAATATGTTGATAATGAACACCTAAGGATTATTTTTAAGCACCAAAAATGCCTGGCCAGTATCAATTTTGCTTATTTTCTGAGATGTTTACTTATAGGCTACAAATTTCGAATTGAGATGATGTTCCTTCCACCTCCAAATTCATCAGGAAGTGACCATCTTCCTCATTGCAGTTAGCTTTTAGGTTTTTCAGACCAGTATGAGTAATTGTAAAAACAATGCTTCTCAATGAGGTCATCATTTCTGCTTTCAAAACTGTGTGAGGAGACCAGATGAAGTATAACAACCTCATCAGCATTATTTTCCAACACTTCAAATGCTAACAGGCAATGCGATATAGAGAATGTTCAAAGAAAGGACTTAAAAATAAAAGTTCTAGAAAAGAACCATAAGACTGCATTAGGAGGAAGATCTGCTAAAAGATAAATATTTTACAAACATGAGTCTGTCGAAACATAAAGATTGGCAGGTTGCTTATACCTCACCCTTGCCAAGTCGTGCACCTGTTTTTGGGTCAACTGCAACTGACCCAATAACTATCAAATCCACTTTTATTTTTTCGTCCAAACCAATTGGCCTACCATGCTTGGCAACCCCAGCAGACGTGCAAGCTTCATTGATGGTACCAGGTGGTAACATTTGAGATTCCAGTACAGAGAAGAAACCTGTCCTTAAGCGTGGTTGAGGAGTTAACAATTGCTTCCCGCCTGCATCAACCATCGACCCATTAATATTGCTAAAGGAAAGCACATAAGCTGTATATTGCAATAGGAAAAATTAATTACAAAGCAGAAAAAGTTCATGATATTACAATTGTCAGCTTTCCACAATGAAAACAGACCAAAGCACTATCCACAACTTCCAAATTATAAGTAATTTCACACCAAGTGCTCTTCTAATATGGATGAGGACCCAACATATTCTGTAATAAAGGACTGTGGATGGGATAGCTCTATTATGTAACTTAAATAGCTTTGTTAAATTTGCAGAAATGATCCATGATAGAGTGGGATGGTATAGGAAATTATGTAACTAACCACAATTAGTCAGGATAGGCATCAATGATCATGGTGATAATCATCATGAATAATTGTCTTCACAAACCATAAAATTAGAAAAAAGAGTATGAGAATACGTGGCTTGATATTTTAAGTTTCACCTCATACAGTCAAAATACAAATCCCCATACAAATGATTATCCATTGTGGGATTACAGGATGTTCAGCTTTGTACCAGATTAAGAACCAAACACTGTCATATTAACTGCATTTGTAAATATCTTGTTTTGCAACAGTCATAATAGTAACATCTCTAACTGAGTTGCTTAGTTGGTTTACACCAATGTAGCACATGTTTGTTGAAGCTTGAAACCCGGTGAGGTTAAAATCAAAACACCAGACATAAGAACATACACTGAATCAGCTAACCCCAGATTATCTTAATAAAAGGAATTCCATAGGTATAGACTAAGTCGCTGCGTGCGAATGGTTGTGTGAAATAGAAGGGAAGAAGCATTATCACTGAGCATCCAAACTTTACCACTCTCATGGTTGATTTTAAAAATGGGGAAGATACTAACTGAACCACAACCGCACATGTAACCAGTTTGAACTTCAAACTTCCATATCCGAGATAAGTCTTGAACATTTAGGAGATTAAAATCTGCTATTGCTGATAAAATAAATTCAAAGGTTGAATGTTACATTCAAGATTTTATAACCACATTCAGATTTTAGTAGTTCCTTAACTTTGGCAGCAATCTGGCTGAGTAGAACTAAAGTTACCAATATTCCACCATAAAATCTGAAATTGGGATAATTTGGCATCAACTGTGAGCCTTAATTGGCACAAAATACATTAAAGATCCTTATAAAATCGATGTGGTGTTGAGCAGGATAAGAGCGTAACATTGATGGGGTTCCAAAATCAAGTTATAAGCTTTGAAAGAAGGGAATTTCAAGGTGCAAGTCTGTTGAATTTTTTAATGCAGAGCAGAATGCTAGGCATTAGAAGAAACAGAGAAAATCTTAATGGTGGATTAATCCAGTTCTCCACATAATCACAATTACAGAGAATATAAATCAATGTAATAGGAAATGACCATACATTCAACCAAACTGTAAAATGCCCAGCCATGCGCCTCCTTCATAGGTCATAGAAACATAGGGGCACGCCAAGATTAAATATACATGATTTGAAGAATTTATACGAATAGAAAAGGAAATAGGCAATCGCAGTATCAGAAGAACTGTGAACCTGAGAGTGTTAAAAAGCGCACTTGCTTCTGGGGTGAATCTGGGTTAACCTTCACGCACTTCGCTTCGCGAAACGCTTCTAATTCACCTAACTTCACACAGAGCAAAAGAGACAAATCAAAACAAATCATCAAGTAATTACGCCTACGCGATCGCTTCACTACTAAAGCCTGATCAATCCAACTCAATGAGTTGAGCATTTCTGTGAAACGAAGCCAGGAATTGAGAATAACGCATCAAAAGAGTACAAACGAGCAGAGATGCCCGAGACATAAATAGCTTCAAAGACACATGACATGAAAACAAAATGACAGGGAAGACCGGAAAGTCTCCAGAAAATCAGACCTTTTTCGCAGCGGCTGCAGCACCGACGAAATTAGGAATGCGGTGATGAACGGGACGAGGGTTTTGTGCAATGTTCGTTGCTTCCATCATGTTCCACACCCTCTTGCGGATGGCCCACTTCCATGCTTTTGGATCATCGTCGCTGCTGCCGCTGCTTCTCGCCATCTCCTCCGCCATTGTTTGCCTGGCTTTGGCGTCTAAGCTCAGCCTCTCGGCTTCAAAGTCAGCCTCGTCGAAGGCACTCTTCCCGCTGCCACTGCTGCTGCTTAGATTCGATTGCCTACACCAGCTGGGAGAATTCCTACAGCTTTCCTTCTTCTTTCTGCTCAAGAAGGAACTGGGAGAGGAAGATACGGGAAAAGGACGAGGTGGGTTGCACTTGGTTGTAAGCGGCCGATGATAGCGTTGAAGTAATGAGGGCCCACATCTCCAACGGAGGAGATTTGCATCCATCAAAGTTGCCCGACCGAGAAAAAAATGGCTGCTTGTCGTGCAGGTGTAACGAAGATAGTGGAGGGAAGGAGAGAGATGAATGGTAGATGAATGGTGGTTGTGGATAGGCGATCCAGACCATTGAAAGGTGGGGGATGGGCAGATGGGAGGACCCGACAACAGATAAATCTTTGGTCTTCTCCTCGGATTTGAAGTGCCGTACAACATTTACATCTGCATGCTACTTGTGTAAATTCAATTATAAATTGAGATGGATTTCCCTACATCATTTGATTGAGCCCCACATCAACCCGTTACACCTAAACGGGCCAAACCGGGTTCTAAGTAATCAGCCCTCAACATGTAGCATTTACCTATTCAACAACTATACTTTTTTTATTATATTTTATATTTTTTTAATTTCCTCTATAATTATTCCATTAAGAGGCTTTTTCATATCAGTGCCCATATTTTGTTGACAATCCCGTTTCGGTGCTCAACCTTTCAGTTTTCCTAAATTAGTGCCCAAGTCTTATATCTTATTTCCAAATTCCTACCCAACACCACCAGGGGGCACTGGATGGCCTAATTCGAAATTTGCATGACCAAAACACCCCCAAAGGAGATATACGGGTATTTGACTTCATTTTCATAATGCCCTAAATCTACTCTCTTCTCACAGACCTCTCCAGCAGCAGCCATTTACCAGCATTCTTCCCGCACCTTCCTCGTGGCACCTCTCCGGCGACAACGATATCGTATGCAAGGAACCCTTCTAAAAGATCCCATCTGAATATTGTAATAGTTTATGCATTCTAAAAACTTTTAAATATTCAGCAATGTATACAAAGAACCTTGCTTCCAAAAACAACTCAGATGATTGCAATTGCTGATCATTGTGGAACTCCATTGCTAAAAATATATTGTTGGTAATAGTTTAGACAGCAACATCTGGCGCATAAAAAAATAACTAAGTTTGATTTCAAACTTTGTTTCTCGTTGTGGATGCACTGAAGATCGAGCAAAATATTGAATTTTTGCTTCGGGGTTCTCTGAAGCTTGCTTTGGAGTGAATAAGTGAGCTTGGGAGTGAATAAGTGAACTTTAGAGTGAATAAGCATTTCTTCGGAGTTCTCTAAAGTGACTTTCAGAGTTTTTTATTCTACTTTGGATTTCTCTGAAGCGAACTTCGGAGTTCTTTATTTTTCTTCGGAGAACTGTGAAGTGAACTTCGGAGTTTTTTATTCTGCTTTGGAGAACTTTGAAGTGAAGTTTGAAATTCTTTATTTTGCTTCGGAGAACTTTGAATTGAACTTAAGAGTTTTTTATTCTGCTTCAGATAACTTCGGAGTTCTTTATTCTACTTTAGAGAACTTTATGTTTTAGCGCAATTTTAGTAGAATCATCATAACTTTCTCATACAAACTCCAAAATGAGTGATTTTTATTGAGTTGGATAGATAATTTTAATATATACAACTTTCATATTAATTACGTTTCCTTATTCTGCTTGTGTTTTGAGTCGTGGGCCCTCAAAGTACCACCTTTTGTTTTCATTTGAAATTAATGTTTCGTAGATTTTTGAAAAGAGCTGCACTATTTTAGATGTAACTTTCTCATATGAACTCAGAATTGCACAATTATTTTTGTATTGGATAAATAATTTCAGGGGCTATAACTTTTATGTTGATCACTTTATCTAAATCATCCATCTTCACTTAACAGAGTTTGTTTTATTGATATATAAAATGAAACTAAAAATTACTAAATATGTTATTTAAAAGTAGTTTCTAGGACTAATGGAGGCATATTTGTAAAATATGTTCAACATGAAAGTTTTAGAATTTGTTCTTAACTTACAATTCATCAAAAATCATATTGTTTTAAATTTATATGCGAAAATTATGGTTAAAATATGCACTATCTATAGAGCTTTACATTCATCAGCTATTTTATCTGACAAAAGGCTTCACTTTGAAGGCCCATGGCTCATATAAGATGGATGATTTAGACAAAGTAATCAACATAAAAGTTATAGATCTTGAAATTATCTATCCAATTCAAAAATAATAGTGTAATTCTGAGTTTATATGAGGAAGTTATATCTAAAAAGTGTAACTCACTTCAAAGATCTCCAAAACATTAATTTCAGATGAAAACAAAAGGCAGTAATTTGAGGTCCCATGGCTTAAAATAAAAAAAGAATAAAGAAAAGTGATTAACATGAAAGTTGTAGATATTAAAATTATCTATCCAAAATAATAAAATTCACTCAATTTGGAGTTTTTATGAGAAAATTATGATAATTCTACTAAAATCACTCTAGAACGTAAAGTTTTCAGAAGCAGAATAAAGAACTCTGAAGTTCTCCAAAGAAAAATAAAGAACTCTGAAGTTTACTTTAAAGTTATCCAAAGTAGAATAAAGAACTCCAAAGTTTACTTTAAAGTTCTCCAAATTAGAATAAAGAACTCCAAAGTTCATTTCAGAGAACTCTGAAGCAGAATAAGGAATAAGGTTTTTTGCATACGTTGCCTGCAGAAAGAAAATCACTGCTGGTTATGAAACTTGAAAGTAATTCCATATCTTATTCTTTAGTGTGCCTTGTAGGCAATGACATAGGTGGGGTAATCAATGTCTTTTGGATCTTTATTTTGAAGCATAGACAGTGTGCTTGCAACACTTTACAAAATACGCTGTGAGGATTCCGAAGCTTGTCTTGCGTTTTTCTCTGACACTTTTCAATTATCTCCAAAGCTTCTTTGTAACGTCTCTGAAGCTTCTCAATTTACTCCAAAGTGAGTTGCGACTACTCCGAAGATGTATTGTAACATTTTTGAAGTACTTCAATTTTCTCCAAAGCTTCTCTGTAACGTCTCTGAAGCTTCTCAATTTACTATGAAGTGAGTTGCAACCACTCTGAAGATGCGTTATAACATTTCTGAAGTACTTTAATTTTTTCTGAAATATGTTGTAGAGTTTCTGAGACTTGTCTGAAGCTTCACTCTTTATTTCGAAATGTACTTGTAACTACTTCGAAGTGTTTAATTTTACTCTGAAGCTTACTGTGAAGACTCCAATACTTTATTTTAAATTGCTCCGAACTATACCATAACAGTTTCCCAAGCTTCAACCATTTTACTCCGAAGATAGTTTTTGAGATTCCAAAACAGTGCAATTTTCTCCAAAGCACGTTAAAAATACTCCAAAGTTGGTCTGTTAGCTTCCGAAGCATGTTTTCAAGACTTCAAAAATTCTATTTTTCTTGTATTAAGTACATGTGAAATTTAAATACTTAATTTTGTAAAAAGCATTTTTTTTATGTCTTCCTTTTGTCATCATAAAGTTTATTCTCAAGTTCAGTATGATTTAATATTTCTGCAACATACTTGAGAACAGATTGGTAGTACCTTAATGTTTCACTCATGCTTTTGCTCATCATTAAAACATACTTAGTTAAGAATTTTTATCATTAAAATCAAGCTAGATAATATGGTTCAACAATAGCATCAACAGAGACCAGTTTCTTAATAAACTCTGATCCAATCGCAACTAATAAGATGAGCTTGGAAGTGTTTGTATAAAAAAGAAAAGAAAAGTTGTATAGAAGTAGCTTCATGAAAAGAACAAGCATTTGAGCAAATGAGAATAACCAATTGTAGATAATGTAAATTTAGAGAATATAATATGATATCCTAATCATAAAACAAAAGACACACAGTTACATGGATGGACTCAACAAAGTAGGTCGCTCGTGCCTTGGTAAACAATTGACTAAAGAGGCTATTCAAAATATAAAGAATACATTGCACAGAGGTAAACAATTCTAAAGCTGGCTTTGAATAGCCATCAGCCTTGAGTTAAGCTGGAGAGTCTTTGGCAGCCCCTCCTTGGTGATCCCTTCTATAAAATAGAAGTTAACTTCAGTAAGCCAAGCTTCACTAGTACATCAACCCTTCTTGCATTTTGGTAGTTGAGAACCTGTTTCCACACAAGAATAAAGCAAAATATTTTAGGTACAGAGTTGCATTTCTAAAAGTTCCAAGTTTAAAGTAATAAACTGAAGCTTATAGAGTACATCCTTTAAAATAAAAGACACAAGATTACACTGATAAACTTTGCAAACTAGGCTACTCAAGCTAGTTGCTACTCCCACAACATACCTCATTATGTAGAATCCAACTTGAAGGAATCAAGGAAATTCTCTCTGGGCTTATGCAAGCTGGATTCCACACTGGAATCTAGCTGAGAGAAGTTTTAGAACAGCTTGTTGCAACACAATCAAAGCTTAGCAATGAAGATAGCCAACGGGCTTACTTTTGCTCAACAATGGAGATGTCATTGTTGCCGAGGAGACGTCATGAGGAAGGTGCAGGAAAGGAGTTGGACGCTGTTGCCGGTGAGGTGCAGGAAGAGAGTCAGAACCTTCTGCCGGTGAGGTGCTGGAAAGGAATCGAACGCTGCTGCTGGGGATCTGGGGGAAGGGAATCAGTTTGCTGCTGTCATGGATGTTTGGGAAGGGAATTGGTTCGCTGGGAGGAATTAGAGCAGGTCTAAATGGAGGTGGGATGTATATCTCTTGGTCTTGAGGGTATTTTCGTTTCCAAAAATTTGAATTTAGGCATCGAGGACCTCCGACAACGTTGGGTAAAGTGAGGCACCGATTTGGAAACGAAAGTGTTTTCTTGGGCGTTGATTCGGGAAAAATGAAAGTTGGGGCACCAAAATGAGATTGTCACCATTCCTTAGGCACTATTTTGGAAAAAACTCTTCCATTAAAAAACCTTTTACCATCATCCTAACAAAGCATTCCCTTATATTTCCTACTGTAAAAAAGAATAAAAAAAGCGACATTACAATAAAAATTTTCATAGAAATAGTTTGTTTGGGCCCCTGAAAATATATAGGTTAAATTCAATCCCATTTATTATGCTTGACATTACTTGTTCAGCTAATATTCAAAAGGGTCATATGCAATCAAACATACATATTTCGACTGAAATTATGCTAAACTTATATAGTTTCAAAAATTAAAAATTACTTATATAAAAGTTTTTCATTAATTAACAGTACATGACTGCCATCCAATTCTACTAAAATATCATCCAAATTGTTGTCAGATATTTTTTAAAATACCTAAAATGCCTATAAAATCTTCCTCAACCTACTCTCATTCAAACGAATTTCTATCACCTTGTGCAAAAACGAAAGTGCCATGTTAATGAACAGAGGCATGCATTTTGCGGACGCAAATTATTTTTCATCCATGGATCCAGTGTCTGCATTGAGTTGATGTTAACCATACAAAATGTTTTAAATATGAATTATTTCCTTAATGCTAAAAACTAAATGAATCCCACGTTTCAAATCAACCACACCAAATAAAATTATAGAGTTTAAATATTTATTTCAAATATTAGTCCACTTTTATGCACATAAAAATTGTATTTTTTTTTATCAAGTCAAAATCTATATATTTAATAATTTAAATAATTTGTAACATGATTTTGATGAATCAGCCCAAACAAAATAATTTTAACTCCATGGTTTCCTTCAGCGTTGCACATCAGAATGTCTGAATCGAATATTTTTATATTAACTAAAATTACATTTTAAATATTTTTTCCAGTTTCTTAAATACATCTTCATTCCTAAAGCCCAACAAACAGCAACACATCTGCATGTGGTTTGCAAATTCACTGTGCAAAAGGGGGTAAATTAGGGTTGGAACGGCGGGAGATTACTTACACGGGAAGATTCGTAGCATCAAATCCAAAAAAGGCTTCAAAACAAATAAATCTTATTCTACATGTCACATGCGAAACCAGTTCATGCGAAAATGCTTCATGGAATTTTACGTATGTTAGGGGTACTAGAAACCTAGATCTTTTACATATAATATTCATCCTAAAACTGCCCACAACACATTTCCTTCATCACTGATCTCAGACTAAAAATCAGATTAGAATTAAAAAACAACAACAACAAAATACACAACCCCCGAAAGTGCTTGAGACATTTCAGTATGCATTCATGGGTTAACATGAACTGTTGTTACCAGTGTAACACCGAGATATTGATCTGATTGAGATCACTACATAAAACTTGTCCTGAAGTTGATTATTAAATATTCAAAGGAAAAGAGAAAAACAACAGCCTAGAATTGAGTTCAATCCCTTGCATTATACACCTTTTAATTTACATTTCACAGGAAATAATACAACATAAAGCAAGATAAGTTGCATGTGGCTTCCTGCTAGGAAGACTTGACTGCCCCCTCTTTTGCCGACTTCAGGAAATGTGTCAGGGTCATGTTTGGGATCTCCGGACAGCCAGCTTTTTTCTTCTTTATCCTCATCATCTTCAAAGGTTTTGAATCTTTGGATCCATTGACAGTTACAGACACCAAGTCATAGAACTAAGCATGAGGGGAAAAGCAAAGAGTTAGCCAACTGAGCAACAAATAAATTCTGAAAGTGCACTGCTATGGACTTTTGAATCCTATTCCTAGGGCTCTGTTTGGATATGGAAGATGTAGAATATGTGAAAAAGATACAAAATGGGAAGTGATGAAGACATCTGCAGGATCAAAGTGATGTCAATAGAGACAAAATAGAAAGATTTTTTTGAAGAAAATATGGATAATAACGTGGAAAAGGTAGTACTATTTATGAATAAGTAAATGTTACATCAAAATAAACAGGAAAAAGGGAAGCTTTTACATCATTTTTGGCAAAACTAACAGAGGTTAGTGTATGTTGCATGTGCACCTTTTCAGGGGATTGATCACATGAATTGGAATGGCAAATAAACTATCGTTGATATGGTAAAGCATAATTTTAGCATGAATAAGCCCTCCAGGACCTGGCTTCATCATCATTCAGAATCATCAACACCTAAGATAAGCTGCCTTGCACCAACAGAGATCAATGGTTCAAAGAGTCAACAACACCACATACAATCCAGACACTAGAGTCCTGTGCTTGGTATTTGTATACAACAACAAGATAACACTGTATTGAGAAAAGAAAATATTTAGCCCTAAAAGTTAGCATATTTGGCATCCCAGAATCCAGAATAATATCATAGGAGCATCAAAAGAGAATGTTACCTCACAGACACCATGCAGCAACAATCTATGAAATGGGTTTTGGACATGCAGCACAAGGACATCCCCATCTCCACTCTCCATGATGAATGCCCGTACGCATTCCTACAGTGGTTCAGAAGCTCCAGATTACAATTACAAAAGAAAACAAAGACCAAACCAAAAGGCATAAGAACATGTTACAGATTAAAGATAAAATCTTGGACTACAGTTGCTGCTTGGGCAGATAGGGTCAGGTTCAACATGAACTCAAGCCTAATTCAACCTGCCTGGCAGGCAATCTAAGCCCAGACCAAATCTACTGAGAAAAAAAGGGTGGTTTACCAAAGCCCAGACTGGGTTTTAATTTTGAAAGTCGAAAGTCGAATGTAATCCCCAAAATGGTTGGGCTAGAAGTACCTACATACTCTTTAAGAAGACAAAAAAACATGAAAAATAGCGAGGGAATGAATGTGCTCTTGCTAACTTGAGAGAGGCAGACCACAGGATGGCACAGTGAAAGAATTCTTTGGATTCTTTGGGGGGATTGCACTTGATAAAGAAAAGAGTCCAAAATGGGGTATCCACACCCTCTTTTTTTCATAGTATATTATTACATAACGTTATAAAATAACATAAAGAATCCAGCCTGAGGGTAGGTCCCCAGACTTCCAGCACCCATGTGACTAATCCTGGGTGAGTTTTCAAAAATTAATGGAAACCCTACCTGGCTTGGGGCTTAGCATACCCAGAATTGCAAAAGAGTAGCTTCACCCAGGCTGGGTTTAGTTCAACTCATTTGTGTGCATCATGTGTGTGTGTGTGAGATAGAGATAGAGAGAGAGAGAGAGAGAGAGAGAGAGAGAGAGTAGCTAGTCTGGTCATTTATCCTCCTCCCAGGGGCATTACAGTATAAAACAGTACGCATACTGCATTTCTTATGCATTGAATGTGGATCATGTGGTTCAACCGTCTAAGAGTGGCTATTGTAATTCTTTAGATGGTTGTCAGTATCTGTTGCCAGGTGCGATTATTATTTATTGGACTTGGATTGATGATTGATTGGATCCTATTTCTCTTGTCAAACATACAGCACATTTTGAAGCCATCAATTGATGGACCATCCACATGTAGAAAATCGTCATCTATCCCTCATGCAGTTGGACCATGACTAAGTATCCCATACAGAAAGTGGGCAATGCTCAACAGAATACCAGAATCCATCATAAATATCTCTATCCAACAGTTGAATTTATCTAACTAGGTATTAATTGCAATGTCATGAGATACAATTATAAAATTCCATAAGTGATCCAAAGTAGAAACAAAAGATCAATGAAGTCCCCCATTACAGCAAAATGCAATCCAAATCATCCAGCGAGGCAAGGGATGATAACAAAGTACACATCCATGTAAACACATAGATTAGTTCATCCACAGAAGGCGGCCTGACAATGGACCAGGTCATGCCTGACCCTGTCTCCACCCGATTCAAGTTAAAGATGCCTGACCCCGACCTCATCTCCAGTCCAGTATGCTGAGATCCAAGCCTGATCTAAAGAACTACCACCCAATCCAACCCAACCCAGAGACATCTAGAACTAGGGGTGCAACGTGGGTTGGGTTAACCCGAACCCGCCCAAATTCAACCCAACATTTTAAGGGTTTGGGTTGATGGCAACCCAAACCTGAATTCTAGTTTGGGTTAACCCGAATTCTAATTTGGGTTGATGATGACTCAAACCAAAACCCGCCCGAATTGCATATTATTAATTATAAAATTAGAAACTATATATTTTTTGCTTTTTATAATTCATATTATATTGTTCCTTTTTTAAAAAAAAATTAAAAAGCACAAATAACCTACTAATCTCATATCATTTCTATAACTATTCTTAGTATAAGTGTGTTTTCCTTTAGTTTATCTTATCTCCCTACTTTTATCCTTATCTCCACGTCCTTTTTGAAAATCTCCTTGGACCTAATTAGGTGTTATTTGAACTTATGTTTTATTTAACTACTTGATAAACTTATTATATTATGTGGATTTGAAACTTTAGTTTGATATTAGATGTGTAAATTTTAAGTATGTGATAAATTAATTTCTTATGTATGTAGTTGATTGTTGAAAATGAATAGCCATTTTTTTACTTGTTCACTTAACCCAAATTCAATCCGAATCCAACCTACTAAATTTAGGTTAGGGTTGAGGTTTCTAAATTAGGGTTGGGTTAAGGTAAGGGTTAAGATTTTAGACATTGGGTTGGGATTAAAGTTAACCTTAACCCGATCCCAATTAACCCGAGTTGCACCCCTATCTAGAACTAACTATTTATTTTTCAATATTTATTTCCTTTTTTAAATGTTAATATTATATCTTAGAATCAAATATTGATGCTTAGCCAAGAAATACCAGGCCTACATTAACCCAATATGTATTAAATAGTATAAACGCCATATTGTTTTCTTCTCGTCAGGTCAAGATCAGATCAAACCAGATAAAGTTAACATGACTCATGACCAACCAACAAATACATTTAGTGTGATTTAAATTCCAGGTCTGAAAGCCACCTCAAACCGGTCAGGATAACATACCTCAAATCCTTTAACCATGTCTGGAAGGAAATTGCGCCTTAGTGCTTCTCTTGTACGGCAATCTATTCTCTTCCATGCATTTAGTGCAGCCATCCTGTCAGTCTGAACATGCTCTTTTCTTTTAGTAGAAGAAAGGGCTTCTATCATGGTCGCCTAACACACAGTAACCAAAGGTATAATTAAGGCATGTGCATGTTGGCTCTTGTGAGTTGGGACATGCCCTGAAATCTATGAAGTTAGACAAAATTAACAGTAAAAAAGAAGCAAATGATCAAGTAGGAAAGTTCCAAGTACTGTGAATCTTCAACAAAAACACATAAATGTTGAAGTTGATTAACTAAGATAACCATAGATGCTTCAAAAGGAATGTAATCCAAGAAACAAGAAACCTATTAAATATCATTTCAAAGGCAATGAAATCCAATCATTCTCATGCACCTACTGCCCCTTTTTTGCCCAGTAGGGGTGTATTAATCACAAACCTTATGACTGAATATTGAGGGAAAGACATTTGTAAGAAGCATCTATGGGTATTTTTTCACTACATCTTGAAGACATTATTTTTGGCAGCCTGAATTATCATATGAAATATCACTTTGTGCGTGAGAAAAAACAATCAGCATATCATGCATTACATAAGATTCAGTGATTCCTGTAGCCTGCAATCGCATGATATAATGTTTGTAATATGTATAGTGGAGTGAGTCCAAGAAAGAAAGGACTCATGTAGCTTGATTGCAATTAATTTGACTAAGACTCGGATTTCAATGATGAAATGAATAATCTATGTTCATTACAGACAGTCAAACGAGACACAACCCGTCTTTCTACACACTTGCATGCATGTGTGCAATGGACACTATCAGGTGGCATTCGCCCAAAACAAATAAATATAAACATGGAAAAGTGTAAAAACCATCAATGGAAATGATCATATCTAGCTCAACTCCTCAAAACATTTTAGCAAGAAATAATTGTAAATAAGCAGAATATCCTGACACCAGACCAATTGGATGGCCACATAGGCATGCATGAAGTAATAATTAATTAAGCTACATTTTGGCATCATAAAGCAGACGTAGGAATACAAACAAGGCTCACAGACGAAAAAACGACACTATCATTTGATGATACTTTATTCCATTTCCATTTTAGAATTAATCATGCAATCCTCTTGGAATAAATTATTAGTCTATCCTATGTATTTATAATTATATATATATGATGATGACGATGATAGTCTAGCCCCAGAGGTCGTCACCTAGCATGACAAAAAGACTCTTCGTCCACATCGTTGGTGGAGCAGGTTTGAGTCACGGAAATAAACTTTTCAAAAGCATACATCTTGCCCTCCCCAAATGCCACATTAGTAGGAGCCTCATGTACTAGGTATGCCCTTCTTATTATGATAGTTTTGCCCGGCATTCACAGTTTTGCTAAAAGGGAAAATTTCACTAACCCAAAAAAAAGAAAATTCCACCAATTTTGGATAGATTATCAATAATTTGGCCAAAATATTTTGCTAAAGTATAAAAAAATTAGGAATTTTTCAATACAATTTAGCATAAATTATGATAAATATAAATACACATTTAGAATAAAAAACATCACTTTAAATGTCAACATATACAAAATAATGGAAACATATCAATGTCACGTATAACAGTAAAGAAAATTTCTAACATAAAAATGCTGCTAAAAGCATGTTATATATATTGCATAAGCATATAAACATATGAATAAATGTAATATTCACATATTTATATATGTATTATAGGTATATACATTGAAGTTAAAAACATTGCAATAAAATAATTTTCAAAAAAAATATTTACCTTCTGCTTTCACATCTTCAAAACATACACATAATTATATATACAAGTTATAATTATATACATACAAGTTAATGAGTAACTTTATAAATAATTATATGACAAAGAAATTAACTGATTATAATATCTAGAAAATACTATTTATTTTTAACAAAAAATTTCCAACATCGTATTTACCATCTCTTTGATAAGGATAATCCTCAATTCCACAGAGATGCCTTGAAAAGGGGTCTTATCCTTATGAGTTTAAACTCATCAAGAGTCCAAGTTTCTCAATATTTTGAATGAATCTTGAGTTTAAGACTAAATTAGCATCCTTTTAGAAAATGCCACCATCAAGTTATCACTATTAATGTGTGTTTTATAACAGAAAAATCACTATGTAACTTGCATTCTTTCAAAATACGAAAAAAATACAAAATAAACCCCAAAAAGAAAATATATAACAATTTCTATGTAACAAATTTCATCATTTGCATACAAATTTTTTTTAAAAAAAGCCGAAAAATTGAGTTCTTACCCCAACGGCTAAAACTCAAAATAAAAGCTGCTGAAACATAATTCATCCCTTAAAATCATAGTTTGAATCCCTGAAAATCAATTTTGAAGCCTCAAAAATTAATTTCAAAGCCATATGGGGTGATTTTAAAGCCCTAAAAATTGTGCACTGTGGCTGTAGACATCAAATGTACAAATATCTTGCTCAAACCTGGTTTTTCTCTTTGCAATTAAGAAGCAATGGAGTCAGAATAGTGTTTCGAAGCTAGGGAGATGAGTTTTGAACACCAAAAATAGCATTTGAGATGGAATCCAAGGTGCTACTATTGATGAACAACTGCTGTACATTTTAAATCTATGAATCAGAGGCTCAAAAAAAGTTTATTTGAAGGGGAATCATGAACAGTGGTGTTGGAAATGGCTTTCATGGCAATTTCCCCCTTGTTTTGCTAATTTTTTTAATAATTTCGGTGAGAAATTCATTAAATCTCAAGATTTAGGAGATAATTTCGAAAATTTCCTCATAATACGAAAAGCTCTACTAAAGCTCAATTTTTCAATCTTTCCTTGTCAAGAACATTTCAACAAAGGTCCAAAACAAAATTATTAGGCGAAAATTTCCCTGGTAAGTTTGAAATTGCTAACACTAGTGTAGTCACAACTTTAAAATCTAAAACAATTTAGGATTCAGCCGGAGCAGAAGTTTGTATATGTGATAAAGTTTGTAACTTTTATATTATGCTGTTATGCAAAGATGCTAGAAAAACCTCTCGGTCCATGTCAATACTTCTGTATTTGTCCCACTCCCTTACATTTGTCATGCAAAATGGTGATAATGGTACATTGTCACCTGCAAGAAAAGGAGACGAAAATAAACTAAAAGAAATAGTAACATGAGGAATATTGAAGAAACATAAAAATGCCAAATAGATGAAGCCCAATGCTCACAGATTATGACAAAATAATAAAAAAGAATAAATCAAATAACAAGATAGAAATAAACAAACCCAAGGGTGAAGGGAGGTATCCAAAAGGAAAGGCACACGGCCACAAATTCAAGTGAAACAATAGCAAGAACCCCTAACCTCCAATAAGGATTTCATGTTTATATAAAATGTGGTGATCCAAAAATCTTTCTAGTGCAACAATATAATAAGATTTGGTAAAAAAGATAGAATTAAAGGCTGCTTATAGAAATTTTTTAAAGGTAATATTATTACCCCATGGAGGTGGAGCAAAGAGGCCTCTAATTTCCTCAGCATTCAATCGAGGAACAAGCTCAATCAGCAACCGATCATTTAACCACCTACGTGAGCGTCTATTGCTAACCTGTTAGGAACCGAAACAATAACAGTTGTCAACCAGAAACTAATTCATACTACATAAATTAATTGAAATTGAAAATGTAATATATCCTCCATAAGGGAAGCTGAGCTGAACTGAGATACATCAGTAATGAATACAACTCAAAGCTAGCGGATAACATTTGGAGGTTAATACAAGAAAACCTGTATAATGGCATGCCTTGCCACATGGCTCACCATAAAAAATAAAAATATGACGAATCAATCAAGAACCTCAATGGGATTTGGTTTAAGAGCATAGAGTACAATGAAACACTTCTGTTTCTTTCTTGGTATGAGAGGAACGAAAATGGTATTACAGTTTTCTTTCTCCTCGAAGGATCACTGAATAGTGATCTTGGTAGGAGGATCAAAAATGGTATTACGGTACCGCTACCCCAACACCCACCCACCCAAAAAAAAAAAAAAAAAGTTTCTGTAGGCTTTCTAAAACCAATATCAAGGGCTAATCATTCACAAAGTTCTAAACAGAGTACCCAACTCTTGATCTTTCTATAAACTTCAGGCCACCTACATAATGTGTAGAAAGAACAAGAGTTGTTTAAAGCAAAGATCCAAAGTTCTTTGAAATCTTCTAGCAAGACCAGTGTGTTTGATTTTAGAAGGCTTTGGTATCATAATGAAAAATCATGGCCATCCATTTAAAGATTTTTAAAGATTCTTAGGTTGTATGAGGATGAGAGGTACTCATTTGCCACAATCCCTACATAAATCCTTAAAAGTCACGAAGCTTTTGAGCGAAAAGTAAAAGTCTGTGTCCCTCTTAGATTTTAGAGGCTGGATATCTGTTGCAAAATATTTGGTATTTGTGTTTTCAGTTATCATCATTATCTTATCCTTTCTCCCAAAAATTCTATAGCCTTTAAAATAGGTTGTTGGGACAGACTGGGGAAACACGGGTGAAGGGCAATGGAAGGGAAGATGAAAAGCAAACAATTAAAAACAGCATCCACATATACCAAAGGTCAAGAGCAAGCAGTTGGCTACACAGAAAAGCATAAAACTCTCTCACACATGCTTACTAATGTAAGTCACGTTCTTGAACTTAACCTTGCAATTTATTCAAAAAGGAAAAGAAAATTTGAACCTTGCAATTTATTCAAAAAGGAAAATTTGAAAACAATTAAGATCCCCACCACAAGTTTGAGATATTAATCGTTGCTGACATTTGACAGTATTTGATTAAAATGTCAATATTAAAAAAGCCCACATGTCTGTAAAACATAAATGCCTTCATTGAAAAAGATAATGCAGCATCAAACAAGTTGCCAGACCTAATGTAAGATAAAAACTTCAAGGCTATGATATTGAGAAGAACATTTAAAAGAAGTTTACTCATTTAATTATTCACTTATTTGTTTATTTATTTGTATGTGCGTGAAGAATAGTCCCAAACCAGGAGGAGTGTGGGAATTCATAGCTTTTGCTCTGAAAATACTGCATCATTTCTCAACTGTCCATATGGGCTCAATTTAACTCAATGACCATGTCCATGAGAATATTTGTGAGACATCTTTCAGGAACCTCTCATTGATTCAAAAAGACAAAAACAGAGCAACCTGAAACCTCAGACAAAAATTGCCATTGATGAGTATAGAACAGCACATAGGAAAAACCAACAAAACTAGATGGTAAATGCTTTACTAGAGATTGATCACTTAAACAAATTAGTTGCACATCAAAGCTCATTAAAAGACTTAAAATAGTGGCTTCTGAATAGATTTTCATTCAATGTCAAACCACGCTGCGTGTAGCTATCACTCTATATCATATTGCATTTTTGCTATTGTGTATACCAAAATGCATGCTCAAAATCTGATATCTAACTTGATACCCAGCTTAATCAACGAAAAGAAATGAGAATCACAACAGCTTCAGTAGAATGAGACATGCGGATCACAAACAACTCATAATCTGATCTTGCATGATTCAGGACAGATAGGGCCACATCACTCCTGGCAATTTTCATGTAACAGTTGGCAAAAAATATGTGGCCAGTTTCAAATTTGCCATTGCCATCCCAATTGACAAGTTCAGACAGCGTGTCAACCCAGCCCACATATGCATCTCTCCATATTTCAATAGCAGAATAAAACTACCTTGCTAGCCAAGCTTTCAAGAAAGTCAATCTTCTTTTCAAGTGATAGCGCTCGCAAATTCACACCCTCTCCTGAAAAAACACAAAGTTCTTAAATTAAGGAGGATGGCAGTCTATCAGACCACCAATTCGATTAGTTCTTCCTCCCTGACTAACCATGATGGAAACTAACGTGACCCAATTATTTAAATTGTGGGTTCCATTGATTCCAGCACTGGGAGCTACGCAGGGCCACCAAAAATCGACTGGAGTGGAGTAGCAAACTACATCTCAGCCAGAAATAAGGCAGCGAATACTTTAACACCAATCTATAGTTCATGTAAGGGAAAAATAGAGACTTTAAAACCTTTAAAAAATAAAAGATAAATAAAATAAATAAAAGCATCAATGATCCCAAAATAAACGTAGAATGTCAGGGGCTAAAATAAATCCCAAAATCATCATAAGACATCAAAGAACCCCAGACTGATCAAATGAAACTATGTACCCCAGACTGATCAAATGAAACTATGTACAAGAACGATAAGACAAACTAAAAATCCCCAGAGAAAATAAAAATCTATGCCTCACAAGAAGCGTGATGAAAATGTAATAGCAGTCAAAACTACGATATTTTAATAGAAGCAGATGCCATTAAGGTCATTAAACTCTGACTGAAATTGATAGTAATACCAAAATCTAGGCACTGGGAATTAATACTTTCCGAGAAAAAATGATGGGCATGATATTATTGCATCAAATAGGAGACGCGGGGAGGGCGCGGCGGGTGGCGTAGAATTAAAAAAAGAGGATGAAGGGCAGAAAGAAACGAAAGTTATGAACATTAAAGAAGGATTTCGAATATACCCTTTTCCGCGCCAAAGATTGGAAGGGGAAGAACAACGTCTTCTTCTTCCCGCTTCAGAAACTCGGGATTCGCCATTTTGGTTCGATTGAAAGACGAAAAATCCGTTTTTAGGCTTCCTGCTTGTTGCTTTCTCCTTGGGGAAAGAAATCTCTACTGGGGCAGAATTGCAAATAACTAAATTTAGTTTCTTGCAATTGCAAAGTCTTCTGCCTACCGGCGTGGAATATTTGCGTATAACCGTCTATTACGTTTATGGTATCAGCATCACGATAAAAGATTCGAGCCCATGGCGGCAGGCAGAACTACTAACGCGTCTTTTGCAACAAAATAAAATATGTAAATTCAGTCCAAATATAAATAATAAATTAAAATGATGTGTATACATATACATCCTACTTATTTTCAACAATTCTATTCTTTCCTATAGTATAGGGGCCTTTTATAAATATTTATTTTTGATTATTGAAGTTCAGGGATATTTTTGAAATTTTAAAATAGTGAATAGTATTCTTAATTTGAAAAATTAAAATAAAATATTTATAAAACTTTAAAAATCATAAAAAAAAATTTATAAGTTGATTACATGTTAATTTAAAAGTTTATAAAAAAATAAAATAAATAAAAAAATAAATTTTTGAGGCCAGTCTCACAACTGTTGCTATGAGACCAGTCTTATAAGATTCGACCCCATAGTTATATACATTTCTCAACATCATTTCTTATTCATTTCATCTTCATTTTCATTGATCTTTTACTTTTTTTTCCTTTTTCTTTACTATATATAAGTACTATATCTAATTGATAATGTGAAATACCATGTCATTGATTAATTTTAACCCCTTAATCAATCAAGGGCTTGATGGTTGAATGAAATGGAAATATTTTGGTTTAAGGCGAAAGATACGTAAACAACTCTATTTAAAAAGAAAAAAGGTAAGAGTGTTTTTTTTGTAATATTTAATTATTCATAATTAATTTACATTTCATATTATCATCTATATTTTTTTGAAAAAATTCTATATTTTTATTTACTTTGTAATTAATATCATCACTTATCTTTTTCTACTTCTTTTACTTTTCTTATCTTTCCTAATTTTTTTTTCCAAATAAAATGCACATGGGGAAAAACTAAAACAACAACACCACTTTGGAGGATAATTTAAAGTATAAAATTGATAAAATAAAAAAATATTTTTATGAGAAAAGATAGATAATAATTTAAAAAGGCATTTATAATAAAAAAAATTCTCTTCCATATGAAATTTTTGTTTTCATCTTAAGCTATGAAAACAGTGAAATGAAAAAGGAAAAAAAGGAGAGGAGATGATGTTTGAATAAATACAAAATAAAAAATAGAATCAATGATGAAGAATATAAAATATATGCATAGTTTTATGGTTGGATTGACTACCATTTTAACATATGAAAACAAACATATTTTGTGTAACCTTTTAGAGTAATGAGATCTAAAACGGACATAAGAGTACTTTGAAAGATAATTTAGGAATTAAACGCTTCCTTGTTTTTGTATTTGTACTTTTAATAGTCTCATAATTAAACATGCTTTGCTTTGATATGCATATAAAACTTTGGTATTGAAAGATAATTTAGGAATTAAATGCTTCCTTGTTTTTGCATTTTTACTTTTAATAATCTCATAATTAACATGCTTTGCTTTGATATGCATATAAAACTTTGATATTGAAAGATAATTTAGGAATTAAATGCTTCCTTGTTTTTGCATTTGTACTTTCAATAGTCTCATAATTAAACATGCTTTGCTTTGCTATGCATATAAAACTTTGATATGTTACTATTTGGGTCATGCCCAAATTGCTCTTTAGATAACCATGAATGAAGATCCCGCGAGATAAGGAAAACATTCAAAGGCATCAGGGGTAGTATTGGCATGAATACTTCAACACTTAAGTCAATAATAGGACCTTTAAAGAGTTACAAGTAAAGGTGTAAATCGGGTCGAGTTGACTCAAGTTGGGGTAAACTCAACCCTAACCTTACTTGTAAAACCTAATCCAACCCTAACTCTAACCCTATTAAAAACTCCAATCCAACCCTAAATTAGTCAGTTTTGAGTTGAATTCGGGTTGATAAATGAGGTTAAAAAATATTAGGATATAAATATTCATCATACAAATTTTCACGATCACTTAAAGTTGAATAAAGTTTATTAACAATCTATTAAAACTATTAAAGAGAGATGCGGTGCCTACTACGACCTGTGGGTGCGGGTACAAAAAAAATAAATTAAAGAAAAGCATTTACTTATTTGGGTGAAATTAAAAGAAGATGAACATACACATGATGTATCTACAACATAGATGGTGGAGATTCCGACATTACACACCAATAATATCATGATATCACTAGTTGCCTTCTTGTAACATGCCAAAAAATGGTGCCAGTATATTTTTAGGCTCTTCATGTCCTCAACAACCTCGGTAATTGACAACACAAAAAGTGTGCAAACAAAAACTCATTTTTCACATAGTTGTCCAAAGTGTTTATTCTTAGGTCCATCTCAACACAGTAGATCATACCATTCATGAAAATTTTGGCCTAAAATTTGGTCATGTCTCTATGAATTGGCAGAAATGCTAAACATTGGTTGTTGTCATTAAATAATAATGGATTTTCTGCTAAAAATGAGGCCCATTTGCACAACTCTACTCAGTTTGAAGAATCTGATAAGATGAAACAATAGAGAAACCCAACCAATACAGCCGTGTAGAGTAGAAATATTATATATATAATATACAAATTAGGTTGCTCGACCCTCTAACCCACACCAAACTAATTTCTTAAATTGGGTCGGGTTAAACCCGATCTGCATAACTTGGTTTATCAAGATGCCAACCGAAGCCTACCTTGAATTCGGGTTGGGTCAGTTAGGTTCAGGTTGAACCCAAATCGATTTACAGGCCTAGGTATAAGTAATGGAAAGAGCTTATAATCGACTAGTGTGGATACCCAGTCCTCTTATAGCTTGATCTTGGCTCGATGTATAAGAGATTAGATGTACACTAGGACAATTATAACTGCATAGGGGTTTCCACTTGGAGAGGGATTTCGGATATAAATACATTCCTTAATTCTCTTAGGAATGTGTAACGCCCCGCCTTAGGGCTTATATCTTTTACTGTTTCCTTGTCATTTTTTCATTTAAAAAAAAATATTATGCCAAAATTTTGGCATAGTCTATTCTGAAATATAAGCATGTATACTTGGCATATGTATATTGAATCATATAAAATTTACATTTCAAGAAGTATAAGATAATATTTAAATCTACGATATTCTCAGCCATACCTATAGCTCTGCCTAAAATTGGAACTGTATCATGATGGTAATATACATCTCAAGAATCATACCGTTCCATCTAGAATATCATGAGTAGTTACTATGACATGCCATTATATTTCATTTATATCATTTGGATTCATTCATACATCATTTGAAATCACAAACATTATAGGATACTATACATTATGAATTTCAATTATACAAATGTAATGAGATTACAATCCCAATTCACCATACCACAAGAGAACCTTTTCAACTCCTGATCATCGATTACAATCCATAGTTGGAATTCTTTAATTGTCCTGTTAGCTAAAAAAATAAATAAGAAGGCATGAGTTTGGGCAACTCAGTAAGTAGGCACAATAAAGGAAAACAATAATTGAACAAAACCACATGTTCTAACTTAGAACATTGAATAAAATTTGATAATGTAATCACACCATACATATATACTCATGAAGCTTAAATCCTCAAATTTTCCATACATAATCTATGCCATCCAGGTGTATGCTCTCACAAAACATCTTCTTTACTAAATAATACATATCAAATGTCATAATTGTGCCATACAAGTACCATGCACCAATAACTATGTTATTCTGGCATGGCATCATACCACTATCTCATATACAAATTATGGAACACTTCCCATTCTAGTAATATGCACATTTAGTCAAAATAATTCATATTGGCCTGACCATGGGATAATCTCCTATCCCATTATTTCCACACATTACTCCATTGGGAGAAAGACTTGATTATCCCTACCAGTCCATATGATGAAAAACACAACAATATGAAGCATACAATTCAACACAAACTTGGGATACTCTTTATTCCTCTCGTTTAGATATCCATACACAAGAATAACATAAAGATACAAAATATTCTTTATCTCCAATCTTCAAATGTGTATCTCATAAAAGATATACTAATAGCATTAGGGAATACACTCTATTCCCTTTAATCCATACATAGACAATATTCATGGAATATTTCATATCCCATCATGTTCACACAATTACATCGCATAATGATCATAAAGAAATCCATTTAATACATAATCAAGGGATACTCTCTATCCCAAACACTCATGTATTCACAATATTTAACAAATATCAACTTTAACAAGATATGAGATATACACTATCCACAATAAAAACATACATGCCCGAATACAACCAACGGAATATCTATCATCCCCATTCATCCATTCAAATAAAACAGGGCCTACTCACCTTAATGACGAGTCATCTTACAACTTCCTAAGTTTTCATGCCTTCTCATCCTGCTCAATAGTTTTGTATATACCACCATATCGTTTATTCACAAAAGCAATATTAACTAATTTCATATCCATCAACATATAATGACTGTACAATTCAATTTGTAATTAAGCCCACTTACAAGTTGATTAAGCCCATAGGTCAATGATTCAACTACTTAATCATACTATACACAAAAGCTCTTTCTAGCCTTTACTTAGGTCATGGCCCAAAATCAACTTTTCCACCTTTACACATATCTTAAACCACTATAATCTATGTCTTAATCAATTTCTTGATGAAAATTACACTTAAAACATAAAAACCCCCAAATTTTACTATTTTTAAACCCTAGCTTAAGATGAAATCTCATTTCTCATGCCCAGTTTAATTCAAAATTACTATAATTGTTCATTAATCACCTTTCCCCAGAATCCCACACCAATTTCACCATTTTCTCCTTAAATTTCATTGTTTACGAATTTCTCAAAACCCTAGGTATGCATAAATCATAAATTAAATAAAGGAAAACCTACTTACCATCAAAATCACATGTTGCTTCCACCATAAAACAAGAAGTTGACCCCCCCCCCCCTCCCCCAACAAATCTCTGAGAACTCATCATGGGTTACCACAAATTCGGATTTCCATCTTCTTCCACCACCCAAATGACCAAAACCCATCTCCATGAGCGTGCTTGGATGCTTACCTAGGTAATTCATCTTCTATACTAGCAAAATGGTAAGGGTATAGGCCTAAACAAGTTTAGGCAAGGAAAGGGGGAAAATAGAACAGACTGGGGGAAAAATGGAACATGAATGAACTGAACAAGTTGGCTGACAAACTTTAATTATCGACTAATGCTACAACATCAAATTCCACACCGCAACGTCAAATGTGTTGACGCTTACCTTGCCTCCATTTCGAGCTAATGCCATGACCTCCATTTTGGTGTTACGGTGTCCCCCTTGTTGCCCCCTGCTATTTGCAATTTTCTCCCCCTTTTGTTGTGTATTCTTTCCACTTTGATTTTCTCTTTTCATATGCTTTTAATCATCATTCTTTGCATAAAAATAACATAAAATGCATCATAATTTTGTCTCAATTAACTTGCAATCAAGTCATATAACCATGCACATATACTTAAACTTTCACTCTTACATTTCAATCATGTGAAATTCATAAATACTTAGATTATTTCATTCCAAAACAAATTCATTCACCCCCACTTAAGATTTTATTTTCACTAGAGACAATTATAATGTATTCAAATGCGCAATTACTCAAAAATAAATACCTTGGGTGTTACAGAATGTTTCTCTCTTGGCGCTCCTAGTACTAGGCAATGTTGTGTGGAAAGAGAAGGTAAGAGTCAAGGCAAAGATGTGTCTTCCATTAGGGATAAGATCTGATTTGGCTAACTTTATTAACATTTATGCATATATGTGTTATGGTTCCCTAATACTAATTCTCTCCCTCAAGGACACATAGTGGAACTCGTCTTCTTGATCTATGTGGTCTTTTGCACTTACTTTCATGAAACTTAGTCCTTTACGCATGATTTATTCCAAACATCAATTTTCATAGCATAATTCAGGCAAATTCACATACCTTCATTAATATTGACTACTTTTAGCCTGTGACATCTTGCAAGCTTTCTTAAGTCTTGAAAATATGCCCCTTAGAACTTATATAAAAGGGTGAGACTTGCCTCTGCTCATAACTGCTCAAAAATTACTCCAAAAATGGATCTCAGAAGCTCTAACTCAAGAAACACATGATTAACTAAATTGATAGATTAACTAAATTGATAGATTATATCAAGAAATCGATCATCTAGAAGCATGCTACCAATTTGCCTGCACATCACTTTGGATCCCCTATCAACATCTTACAAAGTGAGCTATACAGCACATGGAGACTCTCGACTAGGTGAGGCTTTTGAAAGAAGAACTGACAATGCTCATCAGTTGGACCAATCATAGATGTCCTAACTTGATAAATTAAACCTTTTTTTTCTTTATGGTTTTTCCTCCCACTTTTGCCTTTGTCATTATCATTAAAGGCATCTTTAGAATCTTTTCTTAATATAGTCCAATTCTAATATAATAGTTTTTTAGGTATCTTAATGAATTTTTCTTTTTGTGTAATCTTTTAGTAATTCCTCTACCTTTATGGATAACATTTATGTTTCTCATCACTTTTGCCTCATGTATCGAATGTTTCTATTGCTAAATGCCATTGGCATTTTTGGACATGGCTATGTACCCTAATGCTCTTACTTCTAGCATTTTTTACACTTTTGGCATTTTTAGGAATAACTCTAATGCTTCTGTTGCATCTTGCCATACTCATGTATAAATTCTAACTTCCACTTTTGGTTAATTATTATTTGCATTCAACATTTTCACAATGTATTAGATGCATTTCAGTGAGCACTTCCTTTGCATCTATAGGTCTTTGGTTCCTACATTTGGTTGTTTTTTGCCCAATCTCCTTTTTTAATTTTGAAAATGGAAGCTTTCGATGTTAGCTTTTTTCATAACCGATATGTCATTTTCCTACTTTCCTGTAGTGGCGTTCGCCCAAGTGTATAAGGTTTAAATGCTTAAGGATGGAAACAACTGTTGATTTTTGATATCCTGCCTTTCATGAAATTAGATATGGTTGTGGCGATGAGTTTTTCTATATAAGGCACTTAAACAATGATTTTCATTTCTGCTTCTTTGTTCATTGTGCTCGAGACCTACTTTTTTCGTCTTCGTCATTCATCTTCCCAAATGCTTTCGACGGCTGTCAAGAAGTATTTTGCTCGTGTTACCACAAGTTTCAAAGAGGAGTCCCACACCTACCCTCTGCTCAAAGGTATATCTTGGGTGTTCCATCCCCTTTATCTCTTCCCCATCACCTACTAAAGGGTTATGTTTCTTTTGATTCCCTTTGGTTGGGTTTCCATCATTATCATTCCAACTCCATAGCCCAACTGCTTAGTTCTTTTAACCTTTCTCCTAATCAACTTCTCCCAATAGTTGGTGATACATTTTGTTTATTTGTCACTCGATATACAACCTTCATTGTGTGCCCATTTTTTCTATCGCTATATTTTCTTCCATCTTATCTTTTAGCAAAACAACTAATTCCAAGCTACTTCTACCTCCTTCCTCTCACTCCATGGCACTGGTTCTTTTCTTTGGTTTTTGATGAGGATGACAACTAGAAACACTATTAGATGTGGGTTAGGTGATCTCGTGGCTAGTGGTTATTCCCAAATCAGTGGGCAAAAGATCCAGTTCATCTATTGGAAATGCTTTCTCCCATAGAGAAATATAGCTTAGGTATCATTAGGTATAGTTTGGTAATAGTAGGTAAGCTCCAATTAGATTGCTTATCATTTAAGGATTTTCATGGGCAATCTAACTATCCAGGTAGCTTCTATAGTCAGGATGTCCCAGTTTCTAACCCTTTGTCATCCTTATTCATCGAATTCCTAGAGTGGGCTTCCGTGATAAAATAGTAAACATCTCTCTTCACTCCATCAAGGTCTGGTCGAGGCAAGGCTTCTACCCCAAAGTCTTCCACTTGACCTTCCACCAATGCTCTTGCTTTCATATGTCCTACCACGAAGCTTAAGAGGATCAAATTTGTAGCTTAGAGGCAGCATGTCGTATCCTTTGTAATATCTTCTTCTATTGTTTTCAATGCATTATTTCCAATGCCTCTTGCATAGATGATGCTTCCAAATGATTCCATTTGAATGATGCTTCCGCTCATTTCATATTGCCTGATGCGCTGGGTTGCTAGACATTTTCATGCAAAATGTGGCACTTCTTATTTATTGGTGCTTTTGCTACCATTGTCATTTTTTAACACTTCTATTTCTCCAATGCTCCTATAATTTGTTCCATATCCTTTATTGCGCCTAGTCACTAGGCACTTCCATGATGGGCTTAGTTCTTTTAAATTGGCACTTTCGCATCTGTCTTTCATGGTAATCTAGTTTTTTCGCATAGAGAACAATGCTTATAATTTCTTTTTTCCTTGCTTTGCTAGCGACCTTCCCACTTTACATGTCTTCTAATATGGGAAATTCGTGTTCATATCCTCCCAGTATATATGAAGGTGAGACTTGTGGTTGTCTTTTGTTTTTTAATGGGACATCTTCCATTATCCATTTTGTCTTGATATTTGAGTCAGCTTCCTCTTTTACATCAAAGTTAGCTCTAATTCTTCCTATTTCCTTTTAAAGGAATTTACTTTTTTGGTGTCTAGTTAGGGTCCCTTGGATCATGCATGAGATTTAGAATAGAGTTTGGAGGCACTTAATTTTAGGTTTGCGGTGCAGTGTGGATAACTATAAATAAATGGGCCTATGTTGACCAAGTGAAGAGCATGGTGGTTTGTGACTTGTCATAGGTCACGCAATAGCTAAAGAAGAAGGAAGATGAACTGGGAAGGGAGGAGAAAGTGTGCTACTAGCATAGAAGCCAAGCTAGCATGGGAGTGGGAGCACTCTTCTTCAGTATCAGTCCTAAAATGCAAGTGGGGTCAAGACGCTAGTCAAAATATCACTCCTGTTAGTCCCTTGTTGACGATAACTCAAGAGGGGGGGGTAAATTGAACTTTTAAAAACTTTGACCAAATTAAAATGAGAGTGTCGAAATGGAATAGAGAAAATAATGCAGCATGCTTAAACACAAGTTTTTATAATGGTTTGGCCCTTCTTCGGTTCCTACTTTACTTTTGTGATTCAATCTCTCCTACTACACTTAAGTTTCCCTAATACTTTGATTAATACTCTGATAAAAAATGCACTTATAGGTTTTCCTAAGTTCACTAACTAACTCTTATAAACTCAACAAGTCTTTCCTACTTACCGAATATAACAAACTATAAGCTCCTTCCTTGCAACCTTGAAAAATAGAAATAAAATGTGTATAAAATAAATGTCACTTAGTTAAGAAGATTGTACAAAGTTTAGAGCAAGATAATGAATGATATAACAATTAGACAATAGAAGTTTCAAACCCCAAAATGATGGTTGAAATTGTGACTTTGAATTCAGTTTCAGATTTCAGTACTATTGGAGTTAAAAACTTGGAAGAAAACTTTAATGCTTATGTAAATGCTCATTTAATTCATGTTGATAACTTCTTGAATGTCCTAGTTAACTCCTTTTATATTAGGATTCAAATGCTAGTCATTGAGGCAGGCAATGCAATTAAATACGAGTGAAACTTTCAATTTTTGATTGTTGGGAAGTTACAGTTGCTTTAGAGCTTCTGAAGTAAAATTTTAAAACTTATAAAAGGGCAGAACTCTCCAACTTAGCACTCCATCATGACTTTGCAATTATACTCTTTCAAAATTTCTAAAATGTTGTGGCCTTTTGAAGTCTTTGTCGCTTCAGAGTCTCTAAAACTCTAACTTTCAGAACCTCTGAAAGTTGAGTACTTTGCAATTTTAAGCTCCTTGTAAACATTTCAAACTAATGTCTTCTGTAATTCTTCATATGCGTGCTTCAAAACTTCTAAAGTAAGATTTCAAAACATCTAAAGGTCAAGGATGTTTTGAACTAGTGTCTTCTGTAAAGCTTCATAAGCATGCTTCAGAACGTCTGACGCAATGTGAATCCTTCAATGTCGCGCCTTCATGCTTCAGTACATCTGATGTTAGTTTTAGAACATCTAAAGCAACATGTTTCTTTCAATTCAACCCTTCTTCATTCTTCAAAACCTCTGGAGTTAAATTCTAGAGCTTCTGAAGTTAGTCTTTCATGCTCAGATTAGTTCTTTTTGGATGCTGACATACCCATTATTATTATTTCTCCTCTAAGGCATCTCTAAACATATTCTAAAGATCTTCTAGAGAAGCTTAATGAACTCATATTGATCTTTTTGACACTACAAAGTGAAGTTCTCCTCTGAAACATCTATCTTCTCTTCTAAAGCAACTCTAAAGTTGCTCTGAAGTTAATCTTTAGATCTTTTGATGGTTCAATATATCTTGAACATCACCTTTGATATTCTTAGACTTGAAGTTCCCTTCTACCATCTGAACTTTGACATAAGTTTGTACAACTGCATTTTCTCTTTTATTCAACATTTGAAGCACTTCTGAACTCATTCTGAAGCTTGCAGACTTAGGTTCCAGATCTTCTTACAACTTTAACATCTTCTGAACATAACTTTTGAATTCCTCATATTTGAAGTTCACTTCTAAAGTTCATGTCCACCATCTGAAGTATCTTTTGAGCTCACTCTGAAGCTTTTAGACTTAAGTCTTTTAGTCCCTCTGAAGGTTTCTTCGTATTCTAAATTTTCTTCTCTTAATTTCAGACATGTTCCTGTGTATCTGAAATCTTCTTCTTAATTTAAGAACATTATTCCTTGAGCATTTACTTGTTTTTCTCCATCTTAAGACTTGTCTATGTTGGAGATTAACTTGATGTGATCTTGTACACCTTGTCCATCACTTTAAAATTACTATAGCTTAGTTAACCTATTTTATTCATTTATCACTACAATACTAGGGAAAGTGACTTGTTAGTAATTTAACCTTTCACTCATATGTTTGTTCATCATCAAAATTTAGCTGCTTAATCATGTTTATCATCAAAATTAAGCTAAATAAAAGGGTTAAACTCTCTGAGCCACACTCGAAGAAGAGTGGAAGCCAACCCTACTCGTGCAAAGGAAAGGCATCTTGTAGAATATATTAGTGGTTCCTAGAGAGTTTGATGAGGATAGGTAGATTTATAGAAGGCAATAAAAGTTTCTAAGTATTCTTTTATTGTGGCATTTATATGCTTCCTTAATACTCATTTGGGTGCAACTATGTTTTCTTTATCTTATGTTGTTGTCTTCTTAGGTTAGGGCTAGACCTTTTATATGAATTAGAGTCGGGCCCTTTACGTTCTTGTGTTTTGAGGCTAGGGTTGGACCTCTTATATTACTTGGAGTTGGGCCTCTTATAATTCTTATCTTTTCGGGATTAGAGCTAGACCTCTTACACTACTTAGAGTTAGGCCTTTTACATTATAGTTTTTTGTGTTGGAAACTGGAACTCTTATACTACTTGGAGCAGGGCCTCTTATGCTAGGATCTTTTGTTCTAGGATTTGAATATCTTATGATACCCAAAGCTAGGACTCTTACCCTAAGTTCTTTTATGCTACTCATAGTTGGGCCTTTTATGCTGGGAGATAGACCTCTTATGCTACTCAAAGTCAGGCCTCTTATGCTAACATTTTCTATGTTAAGATATGGACCTCTTATGTTACTTGGAGTTAGGTCTCTTATGTTAGGATTTTCAATCTTAGGTGTTGAACCTCTTATGCTACTCGAAGCTAAGCTTCTTACACTAGGGTCTTTTATGCTAAGATCTAGACCTCTTACATTGCTCAAAGTTAGGCCTCTTCGTTATTATCTTCTTAGTTTGGGAGCTAGATCTCTTACGCTACTTGGAGTTAGGCCTTATTGTCTTCTTGGGCTACTCCTATCCTCCTAGGATGTATTATAGGACCACTACAAAAAGAAATCTATTTTGTAGTGCTAATGTTAGTGACACAGTTCTAAAGGATATAAAACTTCAATATGAAAAGGTATATTAAAAGAAGGGAGAAATAAAATATTCTTTAGTAACTTATTGAATATGGCACGACATGAAAGGAATAAATGTTCATGGAGACTTTTAAACTCTTCATACAAGCTTCCATGTCCCATGTTAGTTCCATCATATTCTAGGCCCTCATCTCAAGACTCTGATGATGAAGATTCTACATCTTGTAGCTTATAGATAGAACCAACACAGGTACCCCTTGTATTGCTAATTAGGTAGATAGGATTTAGGTCTTCAAACCAAGGATAAACCACTCCACAATAATGTCCTAATTTTGGATCTCACTACATGTCAATCCATGACAATGTTAGCATATTATGAGAGTCAATATTAAAGCTAATACATCTAAGAATAAAATATGATGGAAAAGATTTACCTCCATCAATCGTTCCCATACCTTATCATTAGCTTCAAATTTCTTTGTTACCTCATTTCATCCCATCCCATTAGGGGCTAATAACTTTTAATGGTAATTTAATAGCCTTCAAGTGTTGAACTTGATATTGAACACTTGCCATTAACACATTGGCTTTACATCTGACTCGAAGCTCTCTCACAATCTTCGTTTGAAGTTAAGCTTAGAAGCCATTGACCAATCCTTACCCCTATTCAATGCTTTGTGATAAAACTTCTAAGAGCATCTTTATCTACCTCGGCAGCCTCACATGCTTAAATGCTCTTTGTTCATTCTTCTTTTTTAAAGACATAACTTAAACATTACATTGATTTCATAAAACATATAAATGAAACTAACAAAACAAATAAATCATGTGCTTTTAAACATATAGTTAGGTTGCACTTGCGTCTAAACTAGAATATACACCATTCCCACTATCAATAATCATAACAAACAATAGTATATTTGATACACGAATATAAAAATTAACAATTCCTTAAAAATATAACTAAATTAATCCCATTATAATTATAAATATCTAAACTATATAGTAACAAAAATTTTCAACCATTAAGGAGAGCAACTATCAAGAAAAAGCAAATCAATGAGATCAACACAAACTGCTTAACATCATATTCAATCTTAAATGGTCCCCATGTAACATTCATAGTCTTGCCACATACATCGTGCAATGTGATCTCAGTAAGCTACCTATTCACTCTTTTCTTTATGTAAAATATGATGAAGATCATGTTGAGATTCTTCATCATCTATCTTTTTGATTGTTTTTTCACCATCTTCCAACCAATGTATGCCTTCTATCCTCTCCACTTTTAATATGAAATTATGCATTAAGACCAGTTGTATAGTTTTGATAACAATAAAACTTGTAAATGACTTAAACTTAAGTTAATAAAGTTTTACAATGATTTTGAGTGACAAAGGTTGAAGCTTTAGACTCGACCTTTATACATCTAAAGAAGTAACTAGAATGGAAGCATTGTCTTCTAGCAGCATTCAAAGGAAAGAAGCCCTCATTTATAGGTTTGTATTTAATGCCACAATAGTCATTGATAAGTTCACCTAATCTTTCAAGGTTTGAAGCAATCACTGTCTGCTTTTTAGTTGAGTGGATTGCAAGTCATCACAAATAGTCAGAAACTCAAGAAGAATAACTGTAATGGATCTAATCTCTTCCAAGGCTTATAAATAAAAGATCAAGATGCTAAAGAAGAAGTTAGACATTTAAAGAGATTCTTGAGGGTTCCATAAGCTGAACAGATTACAAGAAACTTTATCAAGTTTCCAAGTACATTCACTCAAAGGCGATTTAATAATTAATAAGCTCAAAGCTATATCAAGTCCATCTATAGAGGAGTTTGAAGCACTATAAGATTAATGTTTATTCTTTTCATTTGATCTTACATTATGTTCAATTAAGCCTATTAAGAGACATTACTTTCTATAATCTTATTTTAGGTTTTTGTATTTTCTGCTAAAAGAAAGGGGATCCTTGCAATAATGATACGGGTGTAAGAGTTTGTTGGTAAGCTTAGAGAAACCAACATTGTAAAGTTTTTAATAAGCTTGAGAATCTAGATAGTGTATGAGTTTTGGGTGATCTTGGAAAATCAAGAAAGGTGTGATTCTATACTTTGTTAGTGGAACCTAATGGTTGTTAGTAGAACCTAATGTTGGGGATACCTCAAAGAGTGGAGTAAGTGCCATGGGGGCTTGAATCACTATAATCCTTATGTGCTTATTATCTTATGTGCTTGTGTATATCCGCTGCAATTCTTTTTCTGCACTTGTGCATTCTATATGATTCTCAATCTTACTTGGTTTCATATTTTGGCATACACTCTGTATTTAGATACTAATAGAGGATAGTACAAGCTAACAAGATTTTGACCTGCTGCCTCATAGGGTAATAATTTGCTACAAGTAGGATTGAAAATCACTTTTTGAGAACACTCAATTCTTGGTTTTAATTAGCATTTTCCTTTTCCTTTGATTGGAATTTTGTTACTATCTTCAAACTTACCATGGATTGAAAATTTTCGTTTAATTTGGTAAACATATTCCTTTCATCACAATATGATTACTTGACCTAGTGTATAAGTACCATATATTATTGTGTACTTCTTCATCAATATTACACACTTAAAGAAGAGATGTATCAAGAACACCATCACCTTCTTTAATAGTGTAATTCACATTCATATCTAGGCATTTACTTTGAATATGCACTTTACCTCTACCATGGCCTCTACCTTGTCCACTGCCTCTACCTCTTTCTCTGCTTTTGAAGAACTTGCACTTTGTCTGGTTCCCTAGTTTTTGCATTGAAACCTCTTCCAACTCTACGCCCGTGCCCTTTTTTACCTCTTGCTTGACTTCTACCTCTACCTCGGCTTGATTTGCTTTTAAGTGACCACTTTGTTTGAAAAGCTTGCTCAATTGGTGGTTGTTGATTTATCCTTAGCTCGTGCGGCATCATTGACCCCATTAATTCATCTATTGACATCTCTAATAGATTCTTTGACTCCTCAATTCATAAATTATATGCTCAAATTTTGATGGCATAGTACATAAAATCTCTTCCATGATAGTGACCTCAATGACAGTATTACCATTGAATTTCAATTTATTCATCAAAGCAATTGCAAGATTAAAATAATCTAAAATAGATTCATCTGATTTCATAAATAAATTATCAAATTCTAATTTAAGAACTTGAAGATGAATCTTTTTCATTTTTTCTACAACCTTGTAGGCTATTTACAAGATGTCTCATGCCTACTTTGATGTCTTTATAGCAACTCATTCGAAGATTGGCACATCCAACGCCTCATGCATAAATAACAACATTTTCTAATCATTATTTCTATTTTCTCTTAACTTTTCTTTTTGATCTTCTATTTGAGTTGCAATTTCTTCTATAATTTTAGGCTCTGAAAAATCATTTTCTATAATTTTTCAAATTTCTTGAAACCTGAACATCACTTTTATTTAGATGTTCCAATGATAATAATTTTGAGCATTAAAATATGGGACTTGCTATTGAATAAAATTGTCGTTTGTCACCATCTCCTTTAATCTAAATCATTTTATTACATCTAAGATTTAACATTATTATCTACACAAAACACTTGAATCACTAAAATTTGATCTGGCCCAAAAAAATCTAACCACTTCCCTTTCTTTGTCACAGTGCACACTTTTATGTGTCACTGCTTGCTATCCGTTGTGATGCACAAGATCCATGGTACATCACCTTCAAATGCATACAGGCAAGTGGGTTTTTGCTACTGCCAATGTTGCCTTCCACACCATCATTGTCAACTGTCTGATGGTTGATCTACCTCAACCAAATGAGCGTTGATAGTTGTACAACATTCACGAACTCTTCACCATGCTAGATCTTCACTCCGATCACTTGAAAGTTCTAAAAGATGTCGCTGTTGCTGTCTTTTTACTCACTATCGACGCTACCTACTACCATTGCTTCTCTATCATTGTTGGCTTCTTCTCGAACGTCATTGTGGATGCAACTACCTTGTTGCTTTATTTTTGGCAGAAGAAATAGTCTTTGTAGCTTGCATGAACCTAACGGCTCTGCCCATGAAGAGTTACCACATGAACCCCTCAGTTTCTGGTAGATAAAACAGTGTCGCCTCTATCACAACTCATCTAGATGAACTCCACACTCCTACACCACATTGTCTTCTTCTTTTCTTAGATCATCGCCAATGCGGCTATTGCCCTTCTTCGATGTCTCCTTCTGATGCTGCCAATGTAGTAGCCTTGCTACTCTATTTTTGATAAAAAAAACACATCAACAACTCTTGTAGCAGCTCGCTTATGCTCCCATCTTAGTTCTTATTGCACGGTATTAAAATTGTGTGCATCCACACCTATATCTTAGGGCGATTACATATGTTGCTTCGGAAGAGTAGTTTTCTAATTAGTTTAGGATTCTAAGGATAAGTTCTTAATAAAAGGAAAATCCCTTTTCCTATGTAAGTTTTTAAGAAGTGAAACCCTTACATGTCCAAGCCTCTCCTCGTCTCCCCAAAAGTTAGGACATTCTCTAGGTTTTCTAGGTTCCAATTAGAGTTCTCTAAGATCATCATCACCATTCATGGGATTTGGAATGTACTTTCTATTGCAAACTTTGGTACCTTGCACTTCATCAAAGTGAGTTTTTCACAGATCTATTAGGTTATAATCAAGTTTTAGAGGTAAGTCTTCTATTCACAATCCTTCAATAGCATATGTTAACATATTTAATTTTTCAATATTGGTATCAGATCTTTCTATGTATGTGATCCACCTACATTTAAATTCATTTTAAATCTTTCTCTTAGTAGAAAGTTAAGAAATTTGTTTTCATAATTAAACATTTTTTATTAAAAAAATCTATGAGTGAATAGTGTTACACATGAACAGTTCTTGATGAATAATGCATGAACAGTTATTTCAATGGGGCAAAAACATAATGAGGAAGAAGCAATGTAAATGGAATGACATGACCGGAATTGGTCGCCTTTGGAATGAATCCAATAATTTCAATCATTATTGATTTCTCTCAATAGATTACACTTGCCATGTACATTAGAAGAATTGTATGTTCACATCCCAGACCATAAGTGGTCCTAATTACATCTCCACAATGGAGAAAACCCTTGATTAAAAGAAAAAGTACAACACATCTTAGAAATCCAAAAATAAAACACACACTCTCTCTCTCTCTCAAAATAGATGTGTGCTGTCTTTGGGATCGCCGAGCATATTGCGATGACTTGATATTTAGGAGATCACCTCAAGTCAATGGGCAGATGAGGTGACATGGTTCTAGACTAGGCTGCTAGACACTGGGTCAACTGGAAAATGGGCATTTGATCCGATTGGTTTGTCCCAGGTGGAATCAAGACCGGGTGATTTCTATTGTTTAGACTGTAAGAAACTATAGAGACAGTAGATATTTTATGACCCAATTGGCATATTCCGGAAGAACTCAGGACCGGGTGATCTCTATTATGTTTAGACCAGAAAGAGATCAGAAGAAAACAGGTGACCTAGGTTCGGTTAAGCCTTCTCTAATTGCCCATGAGAAGCTTAGGAAGAATGAGCCAGGTTAACTGGGTTTAGCTCGACTCTCTCAATTACCCATGAGAAGCTTAGGAAGAGTGGGCCAGGTTGACTGAGTTTAGCTCGACTCTCTCAATTACCCATGAGAAGCTTAGTAAAAGTGGTCTAGGTTGACTGGGTTAGGTTGCTTTGATGAACGGTACATGCTAAGGTTTGACTCGGTGGGTCACGACTTAGTGACTCGGTCCTAGACTTAAGCTTTTGAATGAGTTGATGGTTGGTGAACGCTAAGTTTTGACTTGATGAGTCACGACTCAGTGACTCGGTCCTAGACTTAGGCTCTTGAATGACTTGGTGAGTGGTGTTTTCCAATACCCCGTGAAAAACTGCAAGCGGGTGATCTCTGTCGTTTATACTGTGAGAGATCGAAGATCCAGGTTACATGAATTAAGCCTAATTACACTTTGAGTCAATTAAGCCTAATCATGATTAACACTAATGATAGTGATTAATGCCAATGAAAGTTCTTAGATGATGTCATTAATGTCCTGATTTATGGGGTAGTTATGTGGTTTAATCAGGATTCAAACAGGTTTTAATGCGTTTAAGATGTTTAAATCAATGTTATACTATTTTCCATTAGCTATATGGGGCCCACCATTACCATAGGATGGGTGGGACTCATGTATGTACCATGGTGGGGCCATAGCAAAGTGCCCTCAGGCACTATATAGGTTACCACTGGCCAAGGGCCTTGGTGTCAAGTGAGGCACGTGCCTCTTGAAGACACTTCGAACTCCTTCTCCAAGTTCTCGGTTCTCGTCGTCTCTTGTCTCTTTTTCGAGAAGAGAGAGAGGGTATTTATAGGCTCTAGGTCCTCTAAGGGTAGCTTAGGAATTTTAGCTCTACCATGGGGGTATTTTGGTGAATGCTTGGAAATATGCCCAGCTACACTAGTGGGGGCATTTTGGGAATTTCAGCTCCATCATGGGGGCATCCTGGGGATTCCAGCTCCACCATGGGGGCATTTCGGGGCAGGTGGACAGTCCCTGATCGCGTACGCATCGGGTCGTACCACATCGTTCGCTGCTCATCTTCATAGGTGTCAATTGCGCGGCCATGCCACCTCGTCTGCGCAGCACGTCAGCAGTGGCATGGGGAGATCGACGATGGCTGCTCGACTAACCCACCCTGTCTGCACGGCACGTCAGCAGAGATGTGGGGAGATCGACGATGGCTGCTTAGCTAAACCACCCTGTCTGCGTTGGCGCGTCAGTATCTGCATGGCACGTCAGTAGCGATGTGGGTAGATCGATGATGGTTGCTCGGCTAAACCACCCTGTCTGTGCGGCACGTCAATAACTATATAGCACGTCAGCAGTAATGTGGGGAGACCGACGATGGCTGCTCGGCTAAACCACCCTATCTGCGCGGCACGTCAGTATCTACACAGCACGTCAGCAGCGATGTGGGGAGATCGACGATGGCTGCTTAGCTAAACCACCCTGTTTGCACGGCACGTCAGTATCTGCACAGCACGTCAGCAGTGGCACGGGGAGATCGACGATGGTTGCTTGACTAAACCACCCTGTCTGCGCGGCACGTCAGTATCTGCACGATACGTCAGTAGCGATGTGGGGAGATCGACGATTGTTGCTCGGCTAAACCACCCTATCTGCGCAGCACGTCAGTATCTGCACAGCACGTCAACAGCGATGTGGGGAGACCGACGATGGCTGCTTGGCTAAACCACCCTATCTGTGCGGCACATTAGTGTCTGCACGGCATGTCAGCAGCAATGTGGGGAGATCGACGATGGTTGCTCGGCTAAACCACCCTGTTTGCACGGCATGTCAGTATCTACACGGCACGTCAGCAGCGATGTGGGGAGACCGACGATGGCTGCTCGGCTAAACCACCTTGTCTGCACGGCACGTCAGTGTCTGCATGGCACGTCAGCAGCAATGTGGGGAGACTGATGATGGTTGCTCGGCTAAACCACCCTGTCTTCGTGGCATGTCAGTATCTGCACGGCACGTCAGCGACGACGCGAGGCAATTCGATTCCATGGCTACTTCCGGTGGGTTGTCCCTTTGCCATCGACGTTCTGATGCCTCGCAGCAACCCTCACTGCCATTTCGCAGCTGATGATCGTCGCTTGTCCGGTGAGCTAAACCGCCATCGACAAATGGATTCTGGCAAGACAGGTGAAATCGAAGACGCGTCAGCGTCTTTTCCACCAACGATGTTCAATGTCCCTCGGGTAATCCATGACAATCAAAAAATCGATGATCGCTTTTTGATTTTGGTGCGGGTGCTGCTACCATCGATCCTCCTTTCCCGTCGCCAAAAATCTCAAAAGATGCTTAAACAGCCGACGTTTCATCCGCAAGTCACCGCTGTAATTCTAAGGTTCGACCATTGATCGACCAATCCACTACGACAACAGCATTTTAGTCAACATCCTAATCTCCGGCAGCCATTTGCCGCATCGGGTCCCTGACCCTGATGGCCAGGAGGCAAAGAATAGGGTACTAGTACGCCTTGCTTCCTCACTGTCGAGCGACGTTGCCACCAGCTGGTTAATCTGCTCCATTCCAGGACTTGATGTTGCTGTTCCGACGCCGGTGCTGATCTTGCCGCGCCAGATTGTCCTTCCTGGTCACTGGCAAATTCGGCCATATGCGGAAAAATCCATCGGTTTTATGCACGGATCGCATTGTGACGTAGCCATCCGCGCCAGATGCTTGCCTTTGGTTGCCAGAATATGTAGGACAAGGTGGCCTTCTTCCTTGTCGCCAGCGATGCTGCCCCAGTGCCCAGACGGAGACGACGTCGAGTAGGGTCGGTTGGGTGGTGTCAATGTTGCCGGATTTGGAGTCGACGCGTGAGATCCTCACGTGACTCAGTGCCCGATATGATGTCCACGGCATGATGCCTGAGACAAGCGCTCGCTGATTCTTGTATGCGGATCCGTAAAAATATCCTCGTAAGCGGATCCGCAGGAGCATCAGCAGCGTTCTCATAAGCGGCTCCGCAGGAGCATCAGCGGCATCCTCTGAAGCGGCTCCGCAGGAGCATCGGCAGCGTCTTCATGAGCGGATCCGCAGGAGCATCAGTGGCGTCCTCGTAAGCGGATCCGCAGAAGCATTAGCGGCGTTCTCGTCAACGGATCTGCAGGAGCATCAGCGGTGTAGTAGCATGAACTAGAAATGGCAAAGCAAATTTTACAGCTTCTAGTTCGGGCAGCACAAGCAGGGAACAAAAAGACATCCTCAGCCAACAGAGGCAGCAATC
>JAYJMB010087965.1:8252-18511 GCA_036873735.1 Pouteria campechiana
TCTTTCTGATATAACCTCTTTTAACAACACTCCATCCACAAATGGAAAGCAAAGATGATCATATTGCCTGAATAGTTATCAATGATGCCGAAGTGATCTTTGGATTAGGCACCTATTTCAATGTGAAATGCATGACTAAATGCCACATTTGACCAAGGGCTCTTCCATGGTTTTCTAGAAGTCGAGTATGAACGGCGAAAGGTAAACTCATAACATCCTACGGTGAAGAATGAGAGTCTAGAAAAGAGAGAAATAAATTAATCCTCGGAATCATAAGGTAATTAGAGGATCCGATGCTCTTATATAATTACGATTAGGAGCGAAATCATCGATGCAGATGCAGCCCACTTAGCTGCATTGGGGAGCCGTACACAGATCAATCAATCTATCAGATTTATACGAAAATTACATCCAAAGAAAGTTGAGAAATTTAATCAATGGTCTTTGGTGGACCTAGTCAAAAGTTCCATCCACTTGTTATTGAATGTAATGGACAGATATGATTGATTAAATTTACTAATCAAGACTGCGAGTGTACCTTAACGTTGGATCATTTATTTGAAAGATGGTAGTGTAAAACATCTGTACCTAGAAATAATATATAAAGAAACTAATTAATTATTTAATTAAAGCATTCTATCCAAAGGGGGTCGAGAAGGAATATGGAATATAGTGAGAAGTTTGAATTCCTTCATTCCTCTGACCGATCAACAGGGAATTGGAATCGACAGATAGATATGAATGTTTCTTCATTATTTGAGGCGATTTTTCCTGGCAGGTCCCCTATTCAACGGACAATATGAGCTTCTTGAGAGAGCGAGAGAGAGAATAACGACCTTTTGGCATATTATAATCAGTTACAATCAGTGTTTTCCAGCTCTTTTTCGTTGTTTTTAATGTATGTGTTTTTCTTTTCCTTTCACAAGGATTTTAAGGGTATAGCTCCACCTTCACTTCTCGTCCGTGAGACCTGTCTTTTCAGTTCATTGAAGTTAAGAAGTTCAAGGATTTTTTTCCTCCTTTGGTTCCTCCCTCTCTGAGAGATAAAGGCTTTTCATCTTCAAAGGTGTTTCTTTCTACCTTTTGAATTTACGGGTTTTCCTAAATCGTAAAACCCTAAATTTTAACTTCTTAGGATTTTACGCATTAGAGAGTAAAAGAAATGAACTTCTCTTTGAATTTCTTGGGTCTTGCCTTCGTTCATCCTTTTTTTTGCCTGATGTTCTTATGACGAAGGTAAAGGATGATACAGCAAGACGAATCTCCTAGTTCATTTCGTTCTTTCCAAGCTTTTGTGTGTGTTTGTCTTTCTGTCTTTTGTTTCTGTTGTCATAGTTTTCTTCCTTCTTTTCTATTCAATATCATTTCATACGGATTCAAAATAAAATTTTGTGACGTATGGTTTAACCAAATACCGTCAGAAACATGACAAATTAAATATGTTTCTTTTGAATGGTTTCTTTTTTTGGCTTTAGGGTTTCCTTTTTTTAGTTGATTTCAAACAAAAAAGACAGCCGCGCTTTTTGTTGCCCTTTTGTATAATTCTGTTTTGGGTTCATTCTAGGAGTATTCAATGTCACCAGGCTTTGGGTCCATCATTTTTAACTTTTTCTTTTGTGCATCGTCCCGTTTATAAGTAATAAGGGTATAGGAAAATAGGATTTTCTTCTTTTTTTTTTCTGGGTAGAAAATTTTGAGAAGTAGACGCCATCATTTTCGTCCTTTTTCTTTTGCGTTTCTTAGTCTTTGTTAAGCAAGAAGGACACGGGAAAATAGGACGTTGCGCTCTTGATTTATTTTCTCTTGTTATTTCATGATTTTTTTTTTCTTTCGGACTTCGCCAATTACAGGTAGAAAGTCGGAATGATGCTGGGAAATGCGCAACTGTCAGTTCCACCAGGTTTCCGTTTCCATCCAACAGATGAAGAGCTCCTGTACTATTACTTGAGGAAGAAGGTGGCTTACGAAGCCATTGACCTCGATGTAATAAGAGATGTCGACCTCAATAAACTTGAACCTTGGGATCTTAAAGGTCTGTTGCCCTTTTTCTTTCTTTCTTTCTTCTTTTCTCATCTTGAAAAACGAAATCACAGTAATTTAGAATCCAAAAAAATACTTGAAGGATACATCACTAGTATCACCACAGCTTTCTTCTTCTTCCTCCTAACTCTTCAACTTGGCCAGAAAAAAACACTGAAATTTTCACATTTGAAAATAAAGGAGAAGGCTGATTGAAGAATCTTTCATTTTAGGGTACTTTCTAAATGTCTGCATCGCCAAATGGGAGGGACGTGGAACTAGCATGGGAATGTGCCCCATGGTAAATCATTTTCAGTGGTCAACATGCGCATGGCATAAATGCATCGAGCCCATAATTCAACTCCATGCCGAATCAGCTAATACATATGCCACCTGCAATTCCACAATCCGAGCCCATCATTAGATGATACTTCACGAATATAAAGTTAGTACATGCACTCAGCTGTGGATTATGTTAGAAAAAAGCTGGCGGGTTAGAAAAAATTCTTTCGGTTTATTAGATTCTTTCTTCCCTCCAAATCTGTTCAGTTGACAGCTTCTCGTCAGCCCTATTCTGGGAAAAAACTATACGGTGATAACTGATAACCTGTGAATGGATTTAATTTATATTAGTAATTGGTATTTACTAAATATTTAAATACCTGACTTGTGTTGGTTGATATATAAATCCAAATCCTATAGCTCCAGGATGCAATAGTGTCCAAAGTCCAAAAGGCACGTTCTTCAGATGATCTTATCCGTCCCATGGAATGATATTTTTCACACCGAATTTTAAATTTGACCACATGCCATTTGAGGCACGTAGAGGATGGATAGGATCATCATGTAAATATGAACTTTGGAGACTGTTCATGGGCATGATCACCTCGTTAGAACATTGCAGTTTTCTAGGGTTTGAAAATGAAAAAAAGATATCAGTTATATGACTATAATGGTCTCGCTAGATATGACCCCAAAATCCTTGTGCTTGGTTGAGATGCAGATAAATGTAGGATTGGGTCAGGCCCTCAGACTGAGTGGTATTTCTTCAGCCACAAGGACAAGAAATATCCGACTGGGACCCGGACAAACCGGGCAACGACTGCCGGATTCTGGAAGGCGACAGGACGAGACAAGGCCATCCACCTCAGCAATTCTAAGAGGATAGGCATGAGAAAGACGCTGGTTTTCTACACTGGCCGAGCCCCTCATGGCCAAAAGACAGACTGGATCATGCACGAGTACCGGCTTGATGATGATCATGTTGATGTCCAGGTATCCATCTCTGGCCAAGTCCTAATCCAATTGATATCCATCTGTTGGGACAATTAGCAGATCTTATAGATTTGTTCCAATGCAATGGACCCAAAATCTGGACAGTTTCCATTGGTATAAACGATTGCCCCATTTGGAATGAACTTGTCTTACATTCTCAAAATAAAATAAAATTACATTATATATTTTCTTGCATTTGTTTGCATTAACCGTGCAATGTAAATGTTTTCTAGTTTCCATGTTTAATCGTATAATTTTGATGTTGCTCCTTTGTGTAAATTTCTAGGAAGATGGATGGGTGGTCTGTAGAGTATTCAAGAAGAAGAACCAGCCCACCACTTTCCAAGCAGAACCATCAGCAGTGGAAGAAGACCATCAACTGAACCAAAATAAGACAAGTGGGCCATATAAACACAACTTCCAGACACCATATAATCACAGCATCGGTACCTCCATGCATCTTCCACAGCTGCTGAGCTCAGAGTCAATCGCCACATCGCCATTCTTACCACAACATCTCTCTTTGAACAGCAGGGACCTTGAGTGCTCTCAGAATCTGATGAGACTGACAACATCATCGTTTACACAACGCGGAGGCGAAATCATGCAACAAGAGAGGTTCAGTGGAGATTGGTCTTTTCTGGACAAGTTACTAGCATCCCATCAGTGCTTAGAACAGCTCTCCCAAAGCAAGATGGCATCTTCATCTCAAGCTATGAATGCTGGCTCCTCACTCTACCGATTGCCATTTTATCATCTGGGCTATCCAGCTGATCTTCAGAAATTTTCCAAGTAATGTTTGCAATTCTCTTCTTACAGGTGTAGGGTTTGTGCCTGCTAAAATCACTCAATCTTAGCTGAATATTTGCAGATTGTATACACTTCATAATGTCACCCCTATTGGGGATTGCCCTTTTCATATGGACATAGATATGTACCATTAGAGGCCCCTTCATGCTGCAAATTGCAATGTACTCTCACGTCCTAGTACTTACTGGTAAGGTATTGCATCTTAGCCATGAGTTGCAATCTCTTCACAGTCACGTGGACGACTGTATTCTTTTTTTGGTCTTGACCATCATCTATTTACAGCGTTTTGCTTCTTTGGTGAGCTGATGCCTTCTCCGCAAGGACAGTAAAAGGTTTAAAAACGGACATATCCCATGGTCTCATTTCAACGACAAATGTCCACCAATCATGGCTCCAATTAACTTTGCATCCATAGACCGTAGAAACAATGAATCCGAAATGGGTTGAATTAATATCGGCCGCGAGTATTTCTGGTCCCGCGTATCAAAAGTTATCGCGGACGGTGCAACATGAGATCCTCCCGTGCTAAATCATCTATTAAGTTTTGTGAGAAACTTTTAGTGTGCATCGCGTCATCTAAGCCGTATATCTGGTGGATCATTTGATCATGACGAGATGGCCGGAGATCTGCCCATTAGATAGGCAGCTTATATTATGAAATGGATGCGGACCCAAAAGTTCAAACCAAGCTCTCTGCAGTTTCATAAGCAATGAAGATGCACGTCTCTAGCATGTCTACCTTAAGGGTAGAAATATCTAAAAGAAGAAGTCACAGGTACAGCACTTCTAAAATAACGTGGACGGTTGTGATAATCCAATCTCCTAACGCAATATTACGGTGGGTAACACGTCACCATGACATAACATCGACCCACATTTGTTGTCAAACAGATACATAGTATGGCCAGTCCAACTGAAAGAAACGAGATCTGGGCCAAGCATTTGTCGGAATGTATTGCAAGGAACAAAACAGAAGAAGGCTCTACGACAGACAGAAAAAAGAGAGGGTCCATGTGTTCCACTTGCAATACGGTTACATGACAATAAAAATAAAATTTATCGCCTATATGTAAAATTTAAATTATCTATTATCTTCTATTTATATGTTAAATATTTTACAGAAAATCTTATTCGGTGACTATATAAATATATAAGTTAACTTAATTAATACACGGGAAAAGTATGTTAAACATTGATATTTATGAAATTTAATTTAATATTTTAATCATATGAGTAAATTAACTGTAATATTTATATTTTTTGATATTAAAATAATCTGTGTTGAAATATCTTTTATTTTCTTCATGAGCATAGTTAATTTGAAATATAAAAATTAAACAGTTGAAATTTTACTAGCGAGACACGTAAGTCCACAAGGTGTTTGTGCAATCCCTGATGGTACCGCATGTATGATACCTAAATCTGTCTCTGCTGCGGACCACATGCTGCCGCACATTTTGGGGCACAGCCTTTAGGGCATAGATGCGGTTTGCAATGATTTCAGGAATGCGTGCACCTACTTATTCTTTTTGTGCCTTCTCGTTTTGTTGGCTTGCATTCGAAGAAAAATAAAACTACCGTCTAGCACTTATAATAGTCCAATTAAATACGTGGACCCTTAAGTTCTCTGTCATGGGAGCTTTTGCGCTTTGGCATACCTGCACTTTAGTAGTCCGGAAAGAGGCGCGTGGCATCCTCTGTCGTGAAAACCCACATACGGTACTTATGTGAATTTTTAGCTATTTTGGGCATCTAATTTTCTTACTTTGCATGTTTTTAGTAAATCTGGCACGTCAAAATTCCCCTATCCGAGTATCAACTAAACTACCGAGTACAGCCCGTTTGCCAAAATGTAACAAGTATCTAGCCCAATCGAAATCCACAAGAAAGTAAGCAGACAAAGCCCATCACAACGTTAGTGAGGAAGAAGACACCATCCAACGGCGGCCACGTCCCATCCTTTTCAATATATCTGCACACATGAATGCAATGTACAACACATTAATTAAAAAAATTTAATAACATACACAAAATGTTGGCACGCATCCTCGAAGACCCAAATGTCCCCCAAGCGTCAAAACCAAGTGATCCACAGGCGCCCCACTCACAAGCTCGACCGCACGTGCCTCACCAGCTGCTCCAGCGCCACGTCAACGGCGTCCTTGAACCCCACGTCGCAAGCGCTCGGGTGCGAGTACGTCAGCCGCGGGATCAATTCAATGACAGCCGCACGCATTCGCTCCACCTCGACGGCTGGGATCTTCACCAGCTCGTCTTCGATTTGGCCCGCTTTCTCTTCGGGGATATAAACCGAGTATAGAGTGTGATCAGAGGGTAGATACCACGCGTATTGGGTGTAGGCTGTATGGGGGGAGAAAAACACCGGGATGCACCCGGCGAGCACTGAATCGAACACGGATCGCCTAGTAAATGAGTCGCCTGGCGGCTGCATGCAGAAGCTCGACTGGCTCAGCACCTGCAAAACCCGGCTCGGCTCGTGGCACTCGGGTGCGCCGGGCGCGCATTTCACGTACCGGCACCGAGCCGAGGCGGCGCAGCTGCGGAAGATCACATCCCGAACGGCCGCCTTCTCGACGCCCTTGCGTGGGCCCGCGACAAACGAGAACAGGTTCGGCCGAGGGTTCCAACGCATGCGATTCTGCCACGTGGCCATCTCGTCCCCAATCGACGGATGGAAGTACGAGGCGTACGGGATGCCGTACTGATTGGAACCTTCCCAAGGGTGCCGCTCCACCGTCAGGACGGACATGTTTAGGACACGCGGCAGCCGGAGGAGGCGATTTGCCCCGAAGTCGACCCCGCTGTCCGTCCGCATGAAATCCCAGGCCGTCCGCCCGAGGACGAGGAAGTGGTCCGCGCCCTGGTGCTTCTGCCACGCTGGCTGCTGACTCAGATACTCCGCCAGCTCTTCCGCCAGGGCGTCGCGCGCGTGGAAGTCCGGTTCCCGGAACTTGCTTGACGCGTAGAGTCCGCCGTAGAAGGGGACGTAAAAGAGCTCCGCCGCGCTCGAGTCCCGCGTTCGGCAGGGATGGTTCTCCATGCGGGCGTGGAAGATCATCTCCGCGATGAACTGGTGCGTGGCATACCAGCTGGCGGAGCCCATATCCGACACCGGCCGCCCAAGGCCGCGGTTTGACACGTGTGGGCACATGTCAGTGTAGGTGCTCAGGTTTCGGCAGTCGCGTAAGAGGCCGGCGTTGAACTTCTCCGGCAGGTCGTAAATGTAAACCAGCGCCCCAATGTCACATTTGCGGTGTTGCGGCAGCTCCAGATCCCTTTCTTCGGAGGTGGAAACTCCCGCAAGCGTTCTTTTGGGTGGAAAGCAGAAGAAGAGAAGAAGAAACCACGTCAAGACGAACAAGAAGACGTAGGAGGGGTATTTCGAGGGAGTGGAAAGAAAGGTTTCTTTGTCTTTCAGGGACGTTTTGTATTTGACGGCCATTGCAATTCCAGAGAGCGGAGTTTCTCTCTAGTGGAAAATTCAGGATGTGGGGGTACTGTTCGGAGGCAAAAGCACAGTGAGATGGAAATGGAGAAAAGCTAGGAGAGGAAGAGCTTCTCGAAGACTCAGTGCGTGAGAATTGGCACAGAAAAATGAGTGAGCGCAGGAAGGTATCCAAATCACCGACTCCGGCTTTTTTTCCCCCCGACTTTTACATGTTAAAAACGAAACGTTGAGAATGGACGGATCGATAGATGGGAAAAGTCAGATTATCACGGCCGTCCGTTTTCCTTCTGCATTCAAGGTGAGAATCTGACGGTGAGGATTTTGTGATGGGTATCGATCGTCGTCCGTGCTTCATCAGGAAAGACTGCAATAGATTTGAGTTTCCACGGACAGGATCAAGTGTCGGTACATTCGATGCAACGGTGAAGGCTCCGACCTTACGTGGAAGCGTTGCATGGAATGCCCTGCAAAAGCTCAACTGGGTTTCTCTGTGGCCCCTGGTTACACAGGAGCTCTGTTGCCCTAACCTGTCCTCAAAACGACGCTTGGCAGTGATATAAAATTAAATGCGTAATGAATTATCAGATAAAAATAAAATAAAATTCGATATATTGGGAATAATGTTTCATAGGTGATTATTCAATTAATATTTCAGATGCTTTACCCAAAGCATTCTGAAGAAAGGTTGTAAAAACTGCATTAAATTCTCCCCCAATAAAATATTGATTTCCATGATAACAAGAAAAGTTCTAAAAATTTAGTTTTGCCACGTATAACGGCCTTAGGCATTTTGAATGTTCAAATTTATTATTTCATATCTAATAAGATGATACATTAGGTGACCTAACTAATCCTTTTCACACAGCCATTTGTCGCTTATTCGTCGCAGGGCTACAATCTGCAGTTCGTTATGCATACATCGCATCGGACACAGCTGCTTTTATACATCATGCATGCATGGCGGAGTACCCAGGTTACCACCACTGGGGTTTAGGGTTGACAAACAAATCTAAAAATTCGTATATGCCTTAGCGGAGTAAGCATTGCTGCCAGAGTGATCTATAAATGCCGCCGCCGCCACCACTAGAGTAGAATTTCGGCTCTTCCTTCATTTTCCCTTTTGAGTGATGTAATCGTCCGCATTCAAGGCGCAATCAGACACGTTCGTTCCACGGGTAACTGTGCATAGGAATTTTAAAAAATGTTCAACCCTGAACGGAAATGAAAAAAAAAAAAAGGAAAAATTAGAAAAGTGATTTTTGTGAACATGACAGGTATCAAAGACTAACGTGATTTCACGTGGTATAAGTCAAATGTGAGACTAGAATAGGCCAAGCTCAAGCAAATTCATGGGAAGGGAATTTCTGCGAATGTGCCACGTATCGAGCGTGGGATGGAAAAGTATTATTCAGGTACACCGTTCTCCTCATCGCACATGGGAATTGGGTTTGAAAGGTCAGGTCAGCAATTCGTCTTTTTTTTCTCCGCAAAGGCTTGTCTGTTTGGCTGTGCGTGAAGTTTCCGCAAAGACTTGAGAAGACTGGAACCGTTCAAAGATGAAAAGGAGCTGGGGATTTGAGGCTCCGTGGCATGTGCGCCACTGTCACGGTGCATCCGCGATCTGCACAATTTCTGAACGCTCGCCTATTTAAATGCCACATTCACATCCTCGAAAAGGATGAAAGATTGCTGCACCTGCTCCCCTTCTTCTTGCTTTGAAATTATAATGCCAGAAAGAACCCTTGCCGCATATATCCGGCATTAAATATTCGGTAGCCTAAGAAAAATGAACGTAAGTAGGAGTAGGCGGTGCGCAAGCAGTTGATGGGATATAAATACGAGTTACCTAAAAAGCCCCTGCCGACAGTGTGAATTCATTTGAGAGGCATGCAAGCGCACTGGCCGTATGTGGGATGAAATTCCACGCACTAGCACATATTTTGGGGGGTTGGACGACCACGTGCCCAACGCTGGTTTGCGGAATTCTTGTGCGGAGCATTTGTTATTGCTTACTTGCCCACGGACAGAACATGCTCGGGTCACTTTCGAACCATTTCGTAATTTCCTCTTTTTCTCCGCCTTGCATGTAGATTAGCCACGTATGCTCCCGTTGTCCACATTTTGGCAATGTGGACATAATGGAATCAACAGACTTATTGTTTGGACGGAGTTTACCAGGGTGTTAATTAGAAAAGGGGAGGATATTGGAAAAAAAATAATATAATGAATGGTAAATATTGGGGCGTGTATTAGAAAAGTTGACAGATGATTGGAAAACTACTAAGGATGAATAATTTAAAAAATAAAAATATATAAAGCTAAATAATTAAGAATGTATAAAAATGATTAAAAAGTAAAGATAACGATTAAAATAGGGTATATTTGCTAATACCTGTTTGGTTGAAAAGTGTATTAGGATGCAGATGCATATTGGAGGTGTGGAGTGATTATATGCTTTAATGTATGGGTATGTATTCATCCAAAACACATCCTTAAGCTTTAATTAAGCCAAATAAATAATTATTTTTTTTCTATTTGTATTGTTCTAAGCTAGCAATCCAATCATTCTTATCTTAGCTCCGTCAGAGACGGCAGCACAGACAAAGTTCCATGAATTTACTGCAAATGCGTAATCTCCTGGCGGAGGGGAAGGTTGGGTGTAGAATCCTGTGTGCCCAATGCCTGT
>JAYJMB010087966.1:0-20280 GCA_036873735.1 Pouteria campechiana
TAGAAATCAGGCATCATTTTATTAGAAACCATGTTCAAAACCATGACATTTGCTTAGAATTTATCCCAATGGAAAATAAACTAGCAGATATTTTTACAAAACCACTTCTAGAAGAAAGATTTAACATGATAAGAAGAGAACTAGGCATTCTAGATCCAAATTCATAAAATGCTTAATTTACCAAATAAATTAGCCATTTTGTATTCTCATCTATGTAAAATATAAAATGAAATACATTGTAATCTTTCATTTTCTAAGAAATGTATCAATGTATATTTAATTATCTATCTTGATAATGATTCCTAAATGAATATGTATTAATGGGTAAAAAGGACAATTAATATGTAAAACTTAAAATCCAAACCAAAAAAAAATTAATTTCGGAGTTAAGTCAAATTTTATGCTTCGTAGCCTCTAAAGTTAACTTTGGAGCCTCCAAATGCCCAAACAAAAGCCTCCAAAGTAATAAATCGGAGCATCCAAAAATCCCAAATCAAATCATTGCCTTCGAGGGACCTCTTTCGGAGCATCTAAAGCCAAAACACATTAGTATTTCAAAGTAATTTTAAACCAAATAGTAAAATTTGAAAGCACTTAATCCATTTAAGTGCATGAAACCTCTCCGAAAACGTAAACTCTTCTTCTCCGAACTCTCAATACCTCCCTTTTAGAGAAGACTCTTCATCTTCCCGCTCTTTTTGAATCTATATCTCAACTCTCTCCATCTCTCTTCCTGCCTTCTCCAACATCTCATCTAGAAACTTCCATTTCCATTTAAAACCCTACCTTTCATTGTCGAAATGGCGAGAACCAAAGGAGTAGAAAGCAAAAGAAAGGAAAGAGATGATTCTTCACAAAGAAGAGGAACCAAAAAGGTCAGATGAGAAGTTGATATGCTTGAGTTAATCTTTCTAAATAGTTCATCTAATTACTCCAAATTTTCAGAAAGATATGAGGATAGGAGAATAGTAAAAGGAAAAATCTTCAATTTTGGTATGCAATTAGAACTATCTAAATGGTTAAGATACCAAGGTTGGAATAAATATGTGAGTTATAGAGATAGTCTATATCCTAGACTTGTAAGGACACTTATCTCTAATCTCAACATAAGGATAGAAAAATCATGGTTAGGAAAACAGAGATTGAACTAGACATAGAGAATTTAAGAAATTGTTTCAATCTCTCTGAAGAAGAAGAAGAGATAATATGGCTTTCTAGAGCAAAACTGTTCTCGATTTAGCAGAAACAAAAATAGATGAGGAGGAAAATTATCTTCATGCAATTCAGCTGAATGTAAATCTTAAGCTAGCATATCTTATTGTTATAAATAATGTTTATCCTAAAAGAGGAGCTACTAGTGATGTGTCTGAAAAGGATGCCAAAATAATGTGGGCATTGAAGAATAGGAGAAAAATGAATGTAGCCAAATTAATGCTAGATCACATTCACTTGATCGAGAGCACCACAAGATCTCCCCTACCTTATGAAATGGCTTTGACAAAATTGATAAGGGAAGCAGGAGTAAACTTTTCAAACAAAAATGAAGAACTCTTAAGAAATACAGACACATTGGATAAGAAGACTCTAAAAAGGATGGGCTTCAAGCCAACAACACAAGGTTGGATCACTAAAAAACCCAAAAGAGCAACTCAATTAAAGGAATCCAAACCTGATAAAAAACAAAAAGGGGAGAACAAGGCACAGAACCAAGGCAAGAGCTCTCCTCACATGAAGAAGAAGAAGGAATAGAAAAACAAGAATTCATGAGTCCACTAGTAGAAGCAAGAGAAGAATTCTCCATTAGAGAAGATCAATCTGAAGCTGAGAGAATAGAAGAAGTTTCAAGAGAGGAACAAAGAATTGTCACTGAAGAAATATTAGAAAAGACTTTGAGAGAAAATGTATTTGAAGAAACAGTAGTAGCAACTATGCTATCACACACTCCCATCAGATCCTCATCACTTATTTAACTTACTTATTCTCATCAACCATCCACCTCATCAATTCCCAATACACAACCAATCCCACAGTACTTAAAGGATAAACTGACAATGATTGAACACTATCTGTCTACTATAGCTATTTAGATGAATAGAATGGATCATAACCTTTCCACTGCCATGTCTTCTATAATCCTAAAAGCTAATAAGATTGACTAAAGACTTGATTCTCTATAATCTCTAGTAGAATCATTCAGAGGTCATGCCTATCACCATCATTTCTCTCCACCTCTAACTCACTTTCCATCATCTTCACATCACTCCACTCCAGTCAGAACCAACTCTCCCATCATAATGATGTCTTCTCCCTCGCACTCACCTCCTCATCCATCATCATCTTCTTCAATTCCAGAGGTTGCTCAACACCAGAGTAAACCCGCTGAAATTGTCTCTCCATCTCCTCCAACTCAAGCCTCCCCTTCATTACCTCCATTAGTTCCTGAAGTCTTTGCAACCATGCCTCAGGATTATCTTTCCAATCCTCATTGAGCCATCATTAGATATGAAAAGTATCATATCGCAATACCAATTCTTAAATGGTACTTTCTTCCCCCAGGAACACTTAATGAACTGGGCTTCACTAAAGAGGATTTTTATTTGTCGGGAGAACTCTTTTCTGAATGAATTAATCAAGTTCCACCAGAATGAGACTCACTCTTAATTCGTCCAGCATGGAGAAAAACTCCAACTCCTCCAAAATCTCCACCAAAACTAACTCTTGATAATCCTGACATTCTCATTTGTATTGCCAATCCAATCAGAATGACTTTCTCTGAGTTTGCAAATAAAACCAAAATCAATTTTGAAGTTGCTAGAATGTTTCACTCTCAAAATATCATTATAACCCATCAAGAACTACCAATTTAGAACTTAAGATCCTAACATTCTACACAGGATTCAACTTCTTACCAATCCTCCATTGACTCGTAAAAGTTACACAATTCACATTCATGATAGAGAGTCAATTCTTCAAGAAACTCCTTCAGATGCTTCCGGCATCAAAACTAATCAGAAAAGTGTTTCCATCTCCCTCAAGTCCTAATCAATTCTTTATTCTCACTAAAGAAGCATACTCTTTCTATAATAATGTCAACCTAGAAGCCATTGTCAACAATCTCCCTCTTCCATACCCTCAACTTTCAGATCCATCTATTCAAGATAGAATAAGATAGAAACAATCTCCACCAGTTACTTTTCAAAAACCAAAATCCTCACCACCACCTTCTACCAAACCCAAACCCAAACCATCATCTTCAACACAGCCTTTATCCTCAAAACCTAAGAGGAAGCTAAGAATTTCACCTCCCAAAGAACATAAAAAGCCTCCTCTTGTAAGAATAACCATGTACTATTAGGAGTACACAGCCCACATGAATGCCAATATAGAAGCCTTCTTAAAAGGGACTCTTGTAGCATTTCTTAAACTACTAGACCTAGAATTGTGGGGGCGCATTGACTTTATCTATATATCAAGCTATGGAATTGCAGCTTATACATATGAATCTCATATAGCAATTCTGAAGGATCCACTTTTCATCCCAAAAAGACTCAGATCATCTTTCTAAACACCCAAGCCCTTTGCTACACCATCATCTTCTTAACCCAAACCCCCTCTTCCACCTTTCTTTCCCAAGACCTACAACGGAAAACCCAAACCACCCGAATGACACTGCTACCTTTTACATTTTTTCTTTAATGTAATTTTTCCTTTATTTTTGTAAAGAATTTTGACTTTGTGTATATGTTGTATCTGCAAATTTATCAATGACAAGGTTCTATATGTATACAATTTTGGTCATCAATATTATTGTTTGTTTCTTTTTACCTTTTTGGTTATGACAAAAGGGGAGAGAAAATGTGAATGTATAAACAGGGAGAAAATAAACTGAGAAAAGATGTGCATGAAAATTTCTTTTGTATGAAATATAGTTAAAATATTATGCATCCATTCAGGGGGAGCTGCACTAAATTAATCAATAAAATTTTTATTAAATATCTGTAAATTAAGTTGCTTTAAGTTTATTGTTAGAAAATTCTTGAAAGGTATATCACTATCATCATCAAAGAGGGGGAGAATGTTGAACATTGTATCTAGCTTCATTTTAATGATGAACATTCTTAACCAAGTAAGTTTTGATGATGAGCAAAGACATGAGTGAAACATCAAGGTAATAACAATTTATTCTTAAGCATATTGCAAAAATATTATCTCATACTTAACTTGAGAATAATCCTCATGATGATCAAAGGAAGAAACCAAGTTAATACTCATGAAAAATAAGTATATAAATCTCATATATACTTAAAATAAGAAAACAAAGATCTTAAAGTCTTCAAAGCATGCTTTGGAGCCAACAGGAATGTCTTCAAAGACATTAAGATGTACTTTAGAGTTAATTTAAAAGCTTTAGAGTCAGTCCAAGACAAGCTCCGAAATTGTTACAGCGTGCTTCAGAGTCATCATAAGCATACTTTAGAGTCAACAGACAAGCTTCAAAATCATCATAGTATACTTCGAAACCAACAAGACAATTCTCGAAGTTATCATAACAAGCTTCGAAAATAAAAAACAAGTTTTGGAGTCATCATAGCACACTTCAAAGCCAACGAGAAAGCTTCGAAATTGTCATAGTATGTTTTGGAGTAGTCATGGAAGTTTCGGAGTTGTCACTATACACTTCAGAATCAACAAGACATACTTGGAAATTAATCAGGCAAGCTTTGGAGTTATGAAGATACACTTCAAAATTAATCAGATATGTTTTGGAATAAATCAGATATGCTTCAAAGTCACGAAGACATGCTTCAAAATCATGGAGTTACGCTTTGTAATCAACCAAACCTACTTCGGAGATATCAAAATACAATTCGGAGTCAACAAGCAATCTTTAAAGTCAGCAAACAAACTTTAGAGTTAGCAACTATACTTCAGAGTCTTCAAAAACTTCAGAGTCAGCACACAAACTTCGGAGTCATCGAACAGTACTTTAGAGTCATCCTTTTCTAAAGCATCATAAGTTCAGAAAATCCAAACTCTTCTCGGCAAAGTTCCATCACAATTAAGAAGGTTTATCATCATTTCAGAGAATTAATCAGATTATCCAAAGTCATTCAAAGGATATGGTTGTTCACTCATCACTTTAAAGTAACCGAAGAAGCTACTTCAAAGCATCCGATACTCATGTGAACCTTAAGAAAAGTCAGCGATAAAGTTGCAAACCAATACCAGAATGCTGCAAACTAGACATCAGACAAAATGTAAGGTGAAGAAAAATATTTTTGAACATTTGAAAGTCTACAATAGTCAATAACAAAAAAATCTCTATCGGCCTATAAAAGAGGCATTTAAATGCAAAAGAAAACATAGAGAACACATTGAATATATGAGAATACAAAGAAGCTAAAGTTTTGAGCATTCAAAATCTTCCTCCAAAGTTTGACTCCAACGGCTACAACTCTGTCAAAGTTCTCAAAGTCTAAATCGCTTATCAATCAAAGAGTTTGAATCTTTTACTCATATTGCTTATTCATTTACTTAGAGTTTTGAATTTATATATAAGTTTGCCTAAGTAAGAGGCATTAATTTATATTTTTAGTATTTGATAATACAAGCAGAATGCTTGGTGTTTATGTATTGAGATAAGCAAGTAGAGAACTTGCTAAAAGGATACAAGTTCGTTGGTGAGCTTTAAAAATCAACAAGTTGTAAAAGTTTCTGGTTAGCTTAGAAAACCAATAAGTTGGTTGGTGAGCTTGTGGGAAAACCAACGTGTATTTGATCAGGTTAATCAAGGTGTTAGTGGAACCTAAGATCAGGAGAGAAAACTAACTCAAAGAAGTGGAGTAGGAACCCAGGAAGGGCCGAACCACTATAAAATTCTTTTGCTATACATTGTGCAATCTGTCCTACTTATTCATTTAGCATTTTGATCATTTGATTTGGCTAAAAGTTTTAAAAGCTCAATTCACCACACATCTTAAGCTACCATTGTGTAAGGGACCAATAGATGCAGTTGTAGGAGGATCATTGAATAACAAAATGTCAGAAGAAGCTTATGAATTATTGGAGGAGATGGCATCCAACAACTATCAGTGGCCTACTAAAAGGCTACCTATGAGAAGACTAGTTGGAGTGCCTAAAGTAGGTGATCTCACTGCACTCACTATACAGTTTGAAGCATTGAATAGAAAGATAGACAATATGAATGCTTCAAGAATGAAAATTCAGAAAGTGACTTATGATTTCTGTGGTGGAGGACATGGTAGCATAGATTGTCAGGTAGGTAACACTTTTGCACAATCTAATAAGAATGATAACTTTGTTAGTAATTTCAATAGGATGCAAAACAAACCCTATAGCAACATTTACAATCCAAGGTGGTAAAATCATCCAAATTTCTCATGGAGTAATCAGAATGTAGAATGGCCACCACCAGGATTCAAGCAACCAGAAGAGAGAAAATCTAATTTGTATAAGATTGTCAATAAATTTGTTAGCAGCACTCAAAACTTCATGAACAACACTTAAGAATTCATTAACAACACAAACATGAGGTTTCAAAATCAAGAGGTCACAATAAAAAATCTAGAGATACAGACAACTAGCAAACATGTTGTTAGGAAGACAACAGGGTTCCTTACCTAGCAACACAAAGAAAAATCTAATTGAAAAGGTAAAAGTTGTAACCTTGAGAAGTGGAAAGCAAGTGGGAGAGAAAACTATAGAACAACCAGCTTCCAAAGAAAGAGAAGAGGAAGTTACTGAACAACCATAAGAGGCAAGAAAAAGCACACTTTTTCCAGACAATCCCAAGTCATATGTGCCTGCAATCTCCTATCCTCAAAGACTTCAACAATACAAGATGCATAAGCAGTTTCTAAATTTCTGAATGTATTTAAAAAGTTGCATATTAACATTCTTTTTTGCAGATGCCTTAGCATAGATGCCCAGTTATGCAAAATTTCTGAAGGAGATCTTGGCAAACAAAAAGAAGTTAGAGGATTATGAAACTGTGAAGTTGAATGAGGAATGTTCAGCCATCCTGCAAAACAAACCACCACAAAAGATGAAAGATCTAGGGAGTTTCACTATCTCTTGCACTATTGGTGATTCTTATTTTGAAAAAGCATTGTGTGGTTTAGATGCAAGTATTAACTTAATGCCTTTTTCTATTTTTAGAAAATTAGGATTAGGAGAGGTCAAAGCAACTATAATGTCACTTCAACTTGCTAATCGTTCAATCAAACATCCAAGGGGTATTGTGGAAGATGTTTTGATAAAGGTTGATAAGTTCATTTTTTCTGTTGATTTCATAGTTTTGGATATGGAAGAAGATAGGGAGGTACCACTTATCTTGGGTAGACCCTTCCTAGCAACAGGAAGAACTCTTATTGATGTTCAACAAGGAAAATTAATTCTTAGAGTTCAAGATGATCAAGTCACCTTTAACATCTTTGAAACAATAAAATATCTTTGGATTCTAATTCTTGTTTTGCAATTGAATCTATTGACAAGTTGGTGAACAAAGTTTTATAGTAAAGTGTTGTTGAAGATCCACTTGAGGCATGCTTGACCCAACTAAGTAACAAAGAAACTGAGAGAGAAGATGTAGAGGATTATAAAATGTTTATGGGGGCAAACCCACCCTACTCACAGCAACAGTTATCAAGAGTTGAAGAGCTAGGATAAATCAATAAAAAGCTTAAGTCATCTATTGAAGAACCTCCTATTCTTGAACTCAAACTCTTACCTTCTCATTTAAAATATGCTTACTTAGATGAAGTATCTTCTCTGCCAATGATTATTTCTTCTTCTTTGACAGATATGATGGAGGAGAAACTACTAAGAGTATTGAGAGAGCATAAGGATGTAATTGGATAGAAATTGTAGACATTAAGAGAATCAACCCTTCACTTTGCATGCATAAAATTCTAATGGAGGAGCAATACAAACCCATCATCCAACATCAAAGGTGTTTGAACCCAAAGATGCAAAAGTGGTGAAAGCAAAAGTGATCAAGCTACTTAATAAAGGAATCATCTATCCTATTTTTGATAGTCCATAGGTGAGCCTTGTGCAAGTTGTACCAAAGAAGGGAGGTATGACTTTTCAGAAAAATGATAACAATGAAATGATTCAAACTAAAATAGTTATTAGATGGCGTGTGTTTATTGATTATAGGAAATTGAATGATGCCAATAGAAAAGATCGCTTTCCTTTACCATTTATGGATCAAATGTTGGAAAGACTTGCAAGACATGAATTCTATTACTTTCTAGATGGTTATTCAGGTTATAATCAGATTCCCATTCACCAGAAGATCAAGAGAAAACCACATTCACTTGTCCATATGATACTTTTGCTTTTAGGAGAATACCCTTTGGTCTTTGCAACTGACCACTTTTTAGGGATGTATGATGGCCATTTTTTCTGATATGGTTGAGGAATATAGTGAGATTTTCATGGACGATTGTTCTGTTTTTGGCTCATCATTTGAATCATGTCTGCATAATTTGGCTTTTAGTGTTGCAAAGATGTAAGGAGCTAACCTTATTCTGAATTGGGAGAAGTGTTATTTTATGGTGCAAGAAGGGATAGTGCTTGGACAGAAGATTTCAAAAAAAGGAATAGAAGTTGATCATGCCAAAGTGAAGGTCATTGAAAAATTACCTTCACCCACATCTGTTAAACTTGTCAGAGGATTTCTAGGGTATGTAGGATTTTATAGACAATTTATCAAGGACTTTTCAAAAATTGCTAAACCTCTCTCTGACTTCTTAGTTAAGGGTGGGATGTACCATTTAACTTTTCAAATGATTTCTTACAGACCTTTAACACTTTGAAGGAGAAATTGGTTTCAACACCAATCTTGGTATCACCTGAGTGGGATCTACCTTTTCAGCTAATGTGTGGTGCAAGTGATATTGTCGTAGGAGCTGTCTTGGGACGATGAAAAGGGGGAAATTTTCAAATCATTTACTATGCTAGTAAGACCTTATCAAGAGCTCAATTAAATTACTCAACAACAGAAAATGAACTTTTGGCAGTAGTTTTTGCTTTTGATAAATTCCATTCTTACTTGATTGGTTTAAAAGTGATTGTTTATTTTGACCATTCAGCTCTGACATATTTGCTTCTAAAAAAAGAAACAAAGCCCAGATTGATTAGGTGGATTCTCTTTCTGTAGGAATTCGATTTGAAGATTAAGGATAAGAAGAGAACTGAGAATCTAGTTGCAAATCACTTGTCTAGAATTCCATTTGCAAAAGATGAGGAGACTCTATTTCTTGAAGAATTCCTTAATGGACATATATATCATGTCAACTCCACACAAACACACTAGTTTGCTGATTTTGTGAATTATTTGGCAAGTGATGTTTTACCTCCTGACATGTCACCACAACAAAAGAAATTTTTTTTCTAATGTTAAACATTATCTTTGGGAAGAACCTTTTTTATTTAAAGTTCATGCTGATCAAGTGATAAGGAGGTTTATATTAGAGGAGGAGATGGTAAGTATTTTACAATATTGTCATGATGGAGAGGTAAGTGGACATTTCAATTCCACAAAAATTGCAACTAAGGTTTTGCAATCTGGTTTTTATTGGCCCACGGTTTTCAAAGATGCACACCCATTTACTCTCATGTGATAGATGTTAGAGAATGGGAAATATCTCTAGGAGAAATAAGATACCTTTAAACAACATTCTTGTTTGTGAATTATTTGTATCTGAAGTATTGATTTCATGGGACCATTTCCCTCTTCTTTTGGCCATAAGTACACCTTGATAGCTGTAGAGTATGTTTCTAAATGGGTGGAAGCTACAGCAATGCCAACAAATAATGCTCGGGTAGTGATCAGATTTTTGAAGAAAAATATTTTTACTAGATTTAGCACCCCTAGAGCAATTATGAGTGATGGAGGAACACATTTTTGCTATAAATAGTTTGATGTACTTCTTCATAAATATGGAGTTACACATAAGATTCCCCCTTTATTATCCTCAGACTAGCAAATAGGTAAAAGTTTCAAATAGGGAAATCAAAAGAATTCTAGAGAAAACTATAAGTGCTTCTAGGTATGATTGGTTAGTAATACTTGATGATGCACTTTGGGCCTATAGGTCTATATTTAAAATACCCATTGGGATGTCTCCTTTTTGAATTTTGACAAGCAACTTGTTGGAGAAGAAAGATTGCTATAATTGAATGAACTGGATGAACTTCGCAATGAGGCTTATGAGAATGTCAAGATATACAAAGAGCGTACAAAGAGATGGCATGATAGGCACATTCTAAGAAGAGAGTTTGAAATTTGTCAAAAAGTATTAATTTATAACCCTCGTCTTAGACTGTTTCCTAGTAAGTTATGATCTAGATGGTCATGTCCTTTCACTGTCATTAGGATACTATTATATGGGATAATTGAAGTTGCTCATGACACCAAGGGAGCATTTAAAGTGAAATGTCAACATCTAAAACCATACTTTGAAGGAAGATTTAACAAACAGAAGTTCACATTGGACTTAAAAGAACCAACTTAAAGGAAAAGATAGTCAAGCTAAATACTATAAATCAGAACTATTTCTTCATCCCTTCGCTTTTAGGATTTTTAGTCTAGACTAGTGTGCTTTATTTTTCATTTTGTTTAGATTTTTTTGTATGCTTACTTTATTTCAAAAAATTTTGTGTTCCAACCATCAATAGTTTGATCAACTCTTGTCCAGGAGAGGTTCACTTTAGTGGAGAAAGATAAATTCATGAGAAACAAACTATCGGAACTTTCTTTGTTCTCTTCACATTTAACTTAGTTGTTTGTTTTGTTTTCTCTATTTGGACAAATTTTTTTAGTTATGGTTTAATATATCTATTGTAGAAGTAAGAACCTGATTTCAGATTAAGTATAGAAGTTTCTTGAGATTGCAGATTATGTGCCAAGTATGAAAATTATTAGAATTTTGCAAAGAATGCTATAAATTTCAGAAGAAGAGGATTAGAATGCACTTCATTTAGGGAAGCACTTAAACTTAAACTTCTTTCATTATTTCACATTGAGGATAATGTTAGATTTAAGTTGGGGGGTATTTGGTGAGTTACATTTAGATTTACACTCAGATTTCAAATTTGCATTCAATTTTGGAAAAAATTTTCAAATTTGGGTATAATTTTCTCTATGAGCTTCTATTTTAATAACTTAGCTAAAGAAATCCAAGAGCAACTGTGTTACAATTGAATAGGATGGTTTCTCTTTTAAAGATCAAGCGACATATGTTGTGTTTTTTATTACCATTGCACATTATTAAGAAAGAAGGATAGGTTCTATCTTTTGATTTACGGATGCTTATGATAAGTCATTTTTTCATGACTAATGAAAATTTCAATTAGTACATTATGTTATGATCATGTGGAGTATATGTAGATTAGTGATGATGTTGTGATTTTAATAACATATTCTGGTTGACACAAGCATGCTAGAAGTTGTTTGATTATCCCTCAAGGAGAAATCCTAGATAACATTATACTTGTAAGTGATTTAGGCATTCTTTGATCAATTTGAGTCTTTCAAGCTAACCTAGTATATTCACTATCACTAGTGTCCCCATTGAGCTTTAATGAAAGAATGAAATATGCAAAGTATGTGAAAGACTACCATTCGACTTTTCTTTCTTTAGCCTCATCATTTAAACCTTTTCAGCCTAAAAAACCATAATTAACCTGTTAAGAGATATATTCTAAATATATGGTTGTAGATAGGTACATGAGTACATAAGAAGATAAGTTTGGGAAAGTTAAAGAGAAGAATGATAAAAGAAGAGAAAAGGATAAAAGGAAAGAATTCAATAAGGATTTATCCTTCAATTGGGGGGATCATATCTCTATAAATTCAACAAAAAATAAGTTTGGAGATATGGTAGTAATACAGCTCATAGTTGAGGGTATCACATCCTAATGAAATTAAAAGAAAATAAGTTTAGGATGTGGTAATAATACAGATCATAAAATAGATAGAATCCCAAACAAAAAGTCAAGAGAGTGAATATTTATGTAAAATGCATATATGACCTCTTACTTTGTATATTCTTATTCCCTTTTCTTGTTAGCTAAACTCAAGGCTCCATTACAAGCTTAGCAAAGACCTTTTGATCCAAGTGAATAGAGTTTTCTACATTAGTGAAGACGATTATGAAAAGTAAGCTTATGGAGTGTTTTGTGAAAATCACTGGTTTGAATATTGTTGACTGAAAAACATGCATGTAGCATGAAATTGACACTGCATAGACACATTTTCATTTAATGAAAGGATTGATGAAGTATAAGTTTCATGAAATTACTTAAAAAGTATCTTGAGTAATTTTTGAGATATACGTATATGTGTAATTTGTCTAGCATGTTACTGATTATTTGAGAGAGATTTTCCTGACTGATTCAAGAATTCAAATTACTATTTTGCTCGGGGACATCAAAAGCTAAGTTTGGGATATTTGATAAGTCATAATATATCATATTTTGTATCTAAATTCACATATTTAAGATCTTCTTTTCATATTTTTCAGTGGATATTACACTTAACAAAGTTTATGCTGTTGCAGACATAAAAATGTATAAAATGAAACTGAAGATTACAAAAGATATTACTTTAAAGCAATTTTTGAGACTGACGGAGGCATATTCGGAAACTGTGTTCAACAAAAAAGTTTTAACCTTTGTTCTTACTTTTCAATTCATCAATAATTATATAATTCTGAATTTATATGAGAAAGTTATGGCTAAATAGTGCAATTGTCTATACAACTTCTTCTTCTGCTACTTTGTCTGAAAGGCATCACTTTGAAGGCTCACGACTTATAGAAGATAGATGATTTAGATAAAGTTATTAACATAAAAGTTATAGCCTCTAAAATTATTTATCCAATGCAAAAAGAATGGTACAATTATGAATTCGTACAAGAAAATTATGATCAAAACAGTGCTACTCTCTCCAGAAAACTCCAAAATATCAATTTCAGAAGCACAAAAAGCATTACTTTGAGCTCCTATGACTCAAGATATAAGTAAAATCAGGAAAGGTTATTAACAGAAAAGTTGTAGATCTTGCAATGATCTATTGTACCTTATAAAAATTACTCAATTTGGTGTTCATATGAGAAAGTTATGATAATTATACTAAAACTGCTCTAAAACATCCAAACTCTAAAGTTAATTTCAGTGACTCTGAAGTAGACTTGGTGTCTCCGAAGTTAATATTCAGTGACTCTGAAGCAAACTTGGTGCATCTAAAGTTAATATTCAGTGAATCCGAAGTAAAATTTATTGACTTCTAAGTTGACATCAGTGCCTCTAAAGCAGGAATTCAAATTTGTAGCTTTATCTTCAGTGCCTCAAAAGTAGCCTAACAAGAAACAAAGTTTGAAATCAAAGCTTGGAATTGGAAGTGCACAAATTTAGTTATCTTTTTCATACATCAGATGTTGCAAATTTAAGAGTATGAGACATGTGGATTACAAAGTGTTATTGAAAGCTGATTTTTAGGCTTAAGATTATATTACAATTTTTAGAATCCAGGATACACAGCAACTTAGTTATTTTGAGAATTTCTATTTTTATGCATTGTAATGTTTGGGAAGCTATATTTTCATTGGAAAATACTGAGTTATTATTGAAAGAGGATCTCTATGCGTATAGGCATTGCAATTCGTGGAAAAGTTTTACTAAAACCCTACTGCTTGGGTTATTTAAAGAGACATCCAGAACATAGAAGGGACAGAGACTTAGATGAGTAGAAGAGCTTAGAGCAAGAAGATCATTGGAGAAAGTTGCAAAAGCCACTGCAACCTGAATATTCTATTTTCTTTCTAGTTCATCTTTTGTTTTTAAATCAACATTCAACCTTGGATTATGATGATGTTTATCAATTACTTAGTTGGTTTTAATTCAAATATGATGTTCTAAATTTCTATTGTCTATGGTTAAATGGATCTTAGCAATGAAGTTTGTATTGATGTTTGATTTTTGAGTTAAATTGTCTTCTTCCTCATTGTTTCTTCTTTTCTAAGCTTAATGTGTGTATGTGCTTAGCTACCATGTGCATGAATTGAGATTCTTAATTTATACTCGAGAGAGGTGAATTAGGAATAGACTCTTGAATTGAAAAACATATGATGCAATAAAGTCTAGAGATAATCATTGTACATGTTCAATTCATGTGAATATGACTTGCAAGCGTATATATTACACTTGGATGCTTAAGCTAAATGGGTTTATTAATTTGAATTTGCATGGAGACATAGTAAATCACTTTAATAGGCACACCTATCATAACACTTGAGAAATGGTGGTAGATACTTTAGTGCATCCGATTGACAATGAGAGGAATGATAATTTACCCAATGCAATTTATCAATACAAATGGATTTGATAGTTGAAGTTAAATTCCTAGATATTTTATCCATTGATATTTCTTCTTTTACTCTTATAATTTGTCAACTTCAATGTTGTGTTCAAATTTTGTTTTAATATCATCTACTGAAATTCACTCAATCAAATAATACTGATTTGATACAAGTTTGGTATTTAGTGTATAACAACATACTTCCTTTTGGGAACAATACTCAAATCACCTTATCTATATTACTTGTGATCGTGTATACTTGCACAAACCCCAACATTTATCTTGGATGAAGTACTTTGCACACCACATATGGGTTTGTCAGATGCAAGTTACAGACGAATGTGCCTTTGTCTATTGTAAGTCCCTTTTTGTCGAAGCAGCTCTTTGTCTGTTTAAGTTCATCGATGCTTACTAAGCAATTTCTACTTCGTCTTCCACCTTGTCTGATACTTTATCTATAGTAAGTAACAGAAAAACTTTTGATCCGGAGACAAAGTGAAGTTCCTTCCTTATTCTGCATTTTTAGAGCATCAAAGGGAGTTCTGCAATTTCTTTCTTTCTTCATTCTTGATTTGTCTATCTTGGCTCAGCTTGAAGTTGTACTCTTTTTTCTGTTCATTTTGTCTTTTTATCCTCAAACAAATTTATTCTTCTAACTTTGTTAATCAGATAAAGTTTTCTTCACTTTGTGCATAATTGTCTAGGTGGCAGTTCCTTCTTTCTTCCTTTGTCTAAGTGTTTGATGGAGCTTCTTCTTCTTTCTTTATCTCAGACAAATTTTTTCTGGTCAGTGTAAATAGTTTGAATTTCTTGAACAACTTTATGCTTCTTGATCATGGCTTCATCTTCAGTTGCTTCTATCTTGCATTTATCTGTGAAAGTTTATCTTTAGATTTAACAGACAACGTAAGCTCATTGTAGCTCATCTTTGAAGCCTTGTTTTTATTTATTACTTTTGTTTGTGGAAGCTTTTTCTTAGACAATGCAGCATTTCTTGTTACTTATCTTCAAACCTTCTATTTTCTTTTTCTTCTTCCACAATCTTCATCCGTTCAACCCCTTTGGAACGTGGTAGATAGTTGTGACAGTCTATTACAAATGATTGTGAGCCTACACTTGGAACTTTTTTAACATTTGCTATGTTGTTAGCTTTTAGATATAATATCAAAATATATTTTTATCCTCATGTGATTTAATTATATTGTAGAGCAAGGATAATATACATCTCTATTATGTGCATAATGTGAAAGCTTAAATATGGTGCTTAGTATTTTTTAGCAAATTAAAGCATTGATAAATACTCAATAATATTAATCACACCATTAAGTAAGGGATGTATACATGCATAATTAACATTCATGATTATATATTTATATTAATTAACATTTATTAGATCATGCATATGATTGTTAGTGATTTAAGCACATATATTTCTTATCTTAATATAAATTTTGTTATCATCAAAATCATATATAGTAATTCTGACAGGGCCCGCGAGCCACACGCTTCAGAACTACGAGCATAGTCATACAGGAGCATATTGAGCAAGCTCTCAGGAGGGAGGAGCTGGTCAAGCAACTAGAGTAGGCTGATGAGACCCCGACACCCAGAGAAGAGGAGTTGCCTCCAATTCCCACTGTTACTAAGGTAAGGAGACAGCCCGATACGTCAGGGCCTAATAGGACTAGGCCTCTACTAGATACCGGGACTAATCCCGATGTGCAAGCAGACATAGCTACTATTGCTTCGATGGTTATAGGGATGGTGCAGACCATGCAAGACTTCATCCATACCTAGGGAAGACTAGCGACTGGGACATCCACTATGGAGACACTTCCTATAGCTTCCCCCATAAGAGTATCTACAGAGACAGAGCAAGCAGCGGGCTGAGTCACCCAAGGGCAGCAACAACAATTGAAACTAGGCTACCACAAGCTATTTAGATTATACCAGACCTAGACATGAAGGTGTTCAGGGAGATGAGGCCCTCGACATTTAGGGGTGAGAAGAAATACCATGTCATGGATATATGGGATGGAGAAGGTATTCCGGTACATGGGATTCTTGGAGACACATAAGGTATCATATGTCGCGTACTTATTGAGCAGCGATGCTGAGAGGTAGTGGCATACGGAGACTCACACCCTATCGGACTTGGGATAGAGCATGACTTGGGAGGAGTTCTTAAATAGACTTCTCCACTACGTGCCTAGTAACGAGCACAAGAGACGAGCTAATGAGTTTATGTCACTGATTCAGGGTGGTAGGACAATGGAGGAGTATGATGACAAGTTCAAGTCCCTTTCTGGATTTGTTCCATGGGCCTAGGATAACCCCATGCAGGCAGCACGTAAGTTCCAATGGGAATTGAGGCCATCAATTAGAAGGAGCATGGCCCTATGGACCTTGACCAAGTATGAGCAGATACTAGAGAAGGCATTGGTAGTCGAGCTAGAGGAGGAGTACAATAAGATTTGGGACAGGAAGAAGAGTGCCAAGAAGGACGAGCGAAGTGCTAAGCCCAGGTTTGGACGTGATAGTATAAGCGCTCAGGGCGCGAGAGGTGCACGTTTTGAGTACAAACAGACAGGGCACAAGGTTATTCAGTGCTCTCAGATAGCTAGCCGAGGTCATGGCGGATACAAACTAGGTCAGGCCCAAGGAGTAGGGCAGGTCTATGCACAGGCACCAGGGCAGAGGCAGTATGCCCCGGGGGCATGTTATACTTGTGGTGGACCAGGGCATATGGTGCATGGTTGCCCCATCAAGCAAGGTGGAGGACTAGGACCTAACGATAGCCCATGAGGGGCAGATTACAAGCCAGAGGTCAAGGCAGAGAGCCATATCGGGTAGGCCACATGAACAGGAGCAGTAGGTAGACGCAGTGGTGGAAGCAGCGACTGCATAGGAGGTAGAGGTAGTAGACCATGTGGTGACAAGTAGCTTCTATGTCTATGAGTGCTTAGCATATGTGTTGTTTGAATTCCAGCAAGGAAGGTGGAGTTCAGGATTGATTTATAGCTAGAAGCAAGGCCAATGTCAAAGGCTCCTTACAGAATGGTGCCAGTAGAGATGGCAGAACTGAAGGACCACCTACAAAATTTGTTGGATAAGGGGTTCATTAGACCTAGTGTGTCACCTTGGGGAGCTCTTGTGCTGTTCGTAAAGAAGAAGGATGGTAACATAAGACTTAATATAGATTATAGAGAGCTTAATAAGGTAACCGTCAAGAACAAGTACCCTTTGTCACGTATAGATGATCTACTAGATCAGTTGAAGGGTGCAACTAAGTTTTTCAAGATTGATATGTACTCAAGCTATCACCAGATGAGGATCAGGGAGTTAGATATGGAGAAAACTGCATTTAGAACTCGGTATGGACACTACAAATTCTTGGTGATGCCATTTGGACTGATGAATACTCCCGCAACTTTTATGGATTTAATGAATAGGGTATTCAAGTCATACCTTGATTAGTTTGTGGTAGTGTTCATAAATGATATCCTAGTGTATTCTGGTAGTGTTAAGGAGCATGGACTTCACTTGAGAGTAGTCTTGTAGAGACTGAGGGAAGAGAAGTTGTATGCAAAGCTAAAAAATTATGACTTTTGAATTAATAGCGTAGCCTTCTTGGGGCACGTGGTGTCAAGTGATGGGATAGAAGTTGATCCTCACAAGATAGAGGAGGTGGTAACTTGGCCAAGGCCGACTAATGTGACCAAAATCAAAAGCTTTCTTGGGTTGGCCAGATATTACGAGAGATTTGTAGAAGAATTCTCCACAATTGTAGTACCTCTATCTAAGTTGACTCAAAAGGAAGTCAAGTTCGAATGGACCAACCAGTGTGAGGAGGCCTTTAAGGAGCTGAAAAGGCGCTTGGTGGAGGTGCCAATATTGACGATACCAATCTGGTCAAGGAGGATTCGTGGTATATAGCGATGCATCTAAGAATAGACTTGGATGTGTATTGATACAGGGTGAAAATGTTGTGGCATATGCATCAAGGCAACTAAGGCCTCATGAAAGGAACTGTCCCACCCATGACTTGGAGTTGGTAGCTGTGGTCTTTGCCTCGAAGATATGGCGACATTACCTATATGGCGACAAATGTGATATTTATATAGACCACAAGAGCTTGAAGTATATTTTTACATAGAAAGAGTTGAACATGAGGCAAAGGAGATGGTTGGAATTAATTAGATAGTTGGAATTAATTAAGGACTATGATATAACCATCCATTATCATCCCCGAAAGGCAAACGTGGTGGCAAATGCCTTGAGCAGGAAGTTTGAGAGCAGCATGGCTTACATGTTGACACACCAACCTAAGTTGTTTGACGAGATCAAGTGGTTAGATCTATAGTTTGTGATGGAGAGCATAGAGGCACAGTTGGCACAATTACAATTACAGCTAACCTTGCTAGACAAGATCAGGCAAGCTTAGAAGGAAACATATGATGGGAATTTCAAAAAGCTGTCTGATAGAGCAATCAAGGGTGAGCTGGGAGATTATCAGATTGCAATTGATGGCATAATGAGATGCTGGGGTAGACTTATCATTCCCCGACATGCAGCTATGATTCCCACAGTGCTATAAGAGGCGCATTATACGCCCTATTCTATCCATCCTGGAAGCACGAAGATGTACCAGGACTGGAAGTCCTAGTATTGGTGGGAAGGAATGAAGGTGGATGTAGTCAGATTTGTGGCTAAGTGCCTCATATCCAACGAGTGAAGGCGGAGCACCAAAGGCCAAGTGGTTTACTGCAACAAATGGAAGTGCTAAAGTGGAAATAGGATGAGATTGCCATGGATTTTATAGTGGAATTGCCATGTACCAATGCAAGATGATAGTATATGGGTGATTGTTGACAAGTTTACTAAGTCATCATGGTTCATACCTGCGAAGACCACCTATACCCCAGAGAAGTTGGCATGGATATACCACAAGGAGGTAGTGAGATTTTATGGAGTACCCAAATTGATTATATCAGACAGAGGCATGGTATTTACATCTAGATTTTGGAAGGCTTTGCATAAGGCTTTGGGTAAGCAGCTGAAGTTCAATTTAGCATTTCACCCACAGACAGATGGGCAAACAGAAAGAGTGAACCAGCAGCTAGAGGACATGCTATAGGCATGTGTATTGGACTAGGGCAATTCTTGGGATGAGTACCTGCCATTGGCAAAGTTTGCTTATAGTAACAGTTATCATTCTAATATACAGATGCCCCCATTTGAAGCCTTATATGGGAGGAAGTGCCGATCACCTCTATGTTGGGATGTAGTAGGTGAAAGGACAGTGGTTAGACCGCAAATGACTGTAACGTAGACGTTTGGAGTTTATGGTTGGAGAGAAGGTGTTCCTAAAGGTGTCTCCGATGAAGGGCGTGTTGTGGTTCGGCAAGAAGGGCAAGTTGAGCCCAAGATTTGTTGGTCCATATGAGATCCTAGAGAGGATTGAGTGTGTCACCTACAGAGTAGCATTGCCACCTGCTTTAGCCAGTGTGCACAACGTATCCCACGTTTCTACATTAAGGAAGTACAAGCCGAACCCTTCACATATTTTGAGACCTGAGCAAGTTAGGATCAAGGATAACCTTCCTTATGATGAGCAGCTAGTGAAAATCCTTGATGTGAAGGAGAAGCAGTTGAAGAACAAGATAATTCGACTCTTGAAGATGCTGTGGGTGAACCATACCGAAGACGAGGCCACTTTGGAGCTAGAAGATAACATTAAGACATAACATCCCCACCTATGGCAGTGAATTGAAGTTTCAAGAATGAAAATTTTTATAAGAGGTAGGATGTAAACCCGATGAATAATTGGTGGTGCTGTCGTGGGCACCCAAATTTAGAACCTTGCTCCAATCTAATTTTCTGTAGTAGTG
>JAYJMB010087967.1:0-20280 GCA_036873735.1 Pouteria campechiana
AAAACTATGAAATTAGCAGGGAAAATGAACTTATCAACCTTTACCAACACATCTTCAACAATACCCCTTGGATGTTTAATTGAACGATCAACAAGTTGAAGTGATACTGTGGTTGTTTTGACCTCTCACAATCCTAAATTTCTGAAAATAGAGAAAGACATTAAGTTAATACTTGCACCCAAATCACATAATGCATTTTCAAAATATGAATCACCAGTAGTGCAAGGATAGTGAAAATCCCTGGATGTTCATCTTTTGTGGCAATTTATTTTGCTGGATAGCTGAACATTCCTCATTCAATTTCACAGTTTCATAATCCTCCAACCTCCTTTTGTTTACCAAGATTTTCTTCAAAAATTTTGCATAGCTAGGAATTTGTGCTAAGGCATCTGCAAAAGGAATGTTAATATGTAGTTTTTTAAATGCATCTAGAAATTTAGAAAACTGCTTATCCATCTTATGTTGTTGAAGTCTTTGTGGATAAAGGATTGGAGGCACATAAGGCTTGGGATTGTCTAGAAATAATTTACTCTTAGTTGCCTTTTGTGTTTGTTCAATTCCTTCCTCTTATTTTTCTTTGGGAGTCTCTTGTTGAACATCTTCTTCTCCCACTTGCTTTCCACATCTCAAGGTTACAACTTTTACCTTTTCAATTGGATTTTTCTTAGTGTTGCTAGGCAAAGAACCCTATTGTCTTCTTGATAACATATTTGCTAGTTGTCCTACTTGCATCTCCAAATTCTTCATTGAGGCCTCTTGATTTTGAAACCTCATGTTTGTGTTATGCATGAATTCTTGAGTGCTACTCATTAAATTTTGAGTGCTATTTGCTAGTTTTCTAACCATCTCTTCCAGATTACACTTTCTCTCCTCTGGTTGCTTGAATCTTGGTGGTAGCCATGCTGCATTCTGATTGTTCCATGAGAAATTTAGATGATTTTGCCACCCTGGATTGTAAGTGTTATTGCATGGATTGTTTTGTGACCTGTCGAAATTACTAACAAAGTTAGCATTCTCACTAGATTGTGCAAAAGTGTTACCTACTTGACAATCCATGCTAGCATGTCCTCCACTATAGAAATCACAAGTCACTTTCTGAATTTTTATTGCTGAAGCATTCATATTGTCTAGCTTCCTATTCAATGCTTCAAACTATGTTGTGAGTGCATTGAGGCCATCTACTTCATGCACTCCTACTGGTCTTCTTATTGGTATCCTCTTAGTAGGCCACTGATAGCTATTAGATGTTATCTCCTCCAATAGGTCATAAGCTTCTTCTGGCATTTTGTTATTCAATGATCCTCCTATAGCTATATCCATCATAGAACAAAAATTTTGACTAGTCCCATTATAAAAAGTTTGTACTTGCATCCATATGGGTAGTCCATGATGTAGGCATCTCCTCAGCAAGTCTTTAAATCTCTCCCATGCCTCATATAGTGATTCATTGTCCATCTGCATGAAAGTTGTAATATCGTTATGCATCTTAATTGATTTTGAAGGTGGAAAAAACTTACCTCGGAACTTCTGTGCCATAGCATCCCAAGTGGTGATTGAGCCTACAGGAAGAGAAGAAAGCTAACTTTTAGCTTTGTCCTATGGAGAAAATGGAAATAATCTCAAAATAATTACATCATCGGTGACTCCATTATATTTGATTGTATCACAAATTTCAAGAAAAGCATCCAAGTGACTGTTTGGATCATCATTTTGAAGTCCACTAATTGAACAAATTGCTAAAGCATATGAATAAGAGATGGCTTAATCTCAAAATTATTTGCTTGAATTGTAAGTCTTCTTATGCATGATGTTTGTCCCTGGACAGTTGGAGCAGCATAATCTCTCAAAATTCTATGGGGATTTTTAGCTACAACCACTCTAGCTACACCTTCTCCTTCCATCTTCTCAGTCAGAATCGATTATTCTCATAGTCTTCTTCTGTAGGTGAGATCAATTTCTGGGTCAAACTTAACTAGATTGCCTTGTTGACTTTGTACCATACACTACTTTCTCCAATGATCTTCTTGCTCTAAACTCTTCTCCTCTCTAATTCCTCCATGAATTGTAATTCCTTTATGCACTAGAATCATCTTCTAAAAATAACTCTATATTTTCTACCTTCCACAAATTACAATAACTTCTAAAAATTTTAGCAACATATATAAAGGAAATTGCTTCAAAAATATCTCAAATGATTGCAATTGTTAAACATAGTTTGGATAACAACATCTGATGCATGGAAGAAAAATTAAATTTATGTACTTCCAATTCCAAGCTTTGATTTCAAACTTTATTTCTTGTTGGGCTTCTTTGGAGGCATGGAAATTGAGCAAAAATTTGAATTCTTGTTTCATAGTTCTCTAAAATGAACTTTGGAGAAAAAATTATTGCTTCGAAGATTTTTATTCTACTTTAGAGATTTTTGTTCTGCTTTAGAGTTCTCTAGAGTGAAGTTCAAAGAAAAAATTCTTGCTTCAAAGTTCTTTCAAGTGAATTCAGAGAAAAAATTGTTGCTTCGGAGTTCTTTAAAGTGAACTTCGGAGAAAAAATTCTGCTTCAGAGTTTTTGACGTTCCAAAGTAGTTTTAGTAGAATCATCATAACTTTCTCACATAAACTCCAAATTGAATAATTTTATTGTTTAGATAGATAATTTCAAGATCTAAAACTTTCATGTTAATCAGTTTTCCTAATTCCACTTGTATTTTGAGTCATGGGCCCTCAAAGTATCGCCTTTTGTGTTGGTGAACTTCGGAGTAAAAATTCTGCTTCGAAGATTTTTAAAGAGAGTATTACTATTTTGATTATAAATTTCTCGTATGAACTTAGAATTGCTCCATTATTTTTTTCATTGGATATATAATTTTAGGGGCTACAACTTTTATGTTGATCACTTTGTATGAATCATCCATCTTTTATGAGTTAAAAGACTTCAAAGTGATGCCTTTTGTCAAATGAAGTAGCACAGTTTCACTATTTAGCCATAACTTTCTCATATAAATTCATAATCATATGATTTTTGTTGCATTGTTAAAATAAGAATAAATTTTAAAACTTTTATGTCGAACAGAGTTTCCAAATATGCCTCCATCAGTCCTAGAAATTGCTTTAAAGTAACATCTTTTGTAATCTTCAATTTTATTTTACATATCAATAAAACAAACTCTATTAAGTGCATTATCCACTGAATAAAATTAAAATAAGATCTTAAATATATGAATTTAGATATAAAAAACATGATATATTATGAGCTTATCAGATGACTTCAACTCTATTAACGTCTCTTCAATTGTCGTCATTTCCTATTGGGAAGTGACTATGTCCTTCTTTAAATGTTGGATAGACTCTAAGCCTTTAGTTTCCTCTCTTTCTTTAGATTTAACAAGAGATTCTTGAAAGGATAAATGATGAATCATTTGGTAGAACTCTCTTCGAAGATATTCAAGGTGACCTTTGTTGGTTCTCACCTCTTCTCTCAAATAAGTCAATTTTGCTTAGAGAGAGGAAAGATGCTCCGACGCCATGCTCATGGCTAATGACTTCTCATCAATCTTAGCTTGCATGCCCCAAAGTTCAACCTCTTTCATAGTGATAACTTCAATGGGGGGCTTTGGGATGGCGTTCAACTCAGCTTGTGCCCATGCTTACTGAAAGGACTCTAGCTGCTCAAAAATTTTTGATAAGTAAGAAATGTCACCATTTAGCCTTTCTATGCCTTTAGCATGGAACAAAAAATGGTCTTTCAATGCTAACTGCATCATAAGAAGATGCCTTTTGCAGCGATCTAGTAAAGTCAAAGTCAAAAAGATTACAGTTCATCCTCCACGTACTACTGACGAGCTTTGCTCTGCTCTTTTGTGGCTTTGATACGAGAAGATGATAACATCTGAAAAAAATTCCTCACCAGGTAAAGCATGAAAGTGTGATGTCGATGCTTCAAGTACCTCCCCATCTAGTTCACAGATGTTATCATCAATCTCGGCCTACTGTAATGCCTCTAGAGTAGAAGGGAAGGTTTCATCTATGGCATGATGATCCTGAATATCAAGAGTAGCTATGTCTATATTTCCTTCAAGAAGAACTATAGTACTAGCAACCTCTAATGGGACCTCTACCAAGGTAACCTCCTCTTCAGTTGAAAGTTCTATTAGGTGAAGAACATGTGAGGGTAATGGAGAAAGTAGGGCCATGGTTTTCTCTAAGGACAATGTGTCTGTTGTAGTATCAATAACCATCTTTGCTTGATTTGTATGAGATTCTATGTGGATTGCCTTTGGAAGGAGGGCCTCTGCATTCCCTCCTTCACTCATCTATTCAAACTTAGCAATAGGTGGAGAAGATGATGAAGTTGGAACTAGTGCAACTGCTTCATGAAGAGTAGTCGCTAAGTGTGATCATCGTAAAACTGTGCTCTTGGTTACTCTTGGAGGAGAAGGGTTGGGCAATCCTTGAGAAGTCTTTGCCTTCTTGCTTTGCTTCATAGCAACGTTACTAGATATAGCTCCTCTCTTTTAAGATAAAGAAGTTTTAAAAGGAACTAATGCCTAAGGAGCCTTATCACATAATTGTACTGGAGTAAAATATGCCAAGTATTATTCCAACACAGCCTCTACATTAGCTTCTACTTCAGTTAATTCCTCTCTTAAGAGAGGCATGTTGATTGGTGCAGTTTGCTCAACATAAGCTGGGGGAAGAAGGAGTCAGCTCAGGAATCACCGGATTAGGAATCACTAGCTTGGGGATCACTGCCTCCACTCTGATATCTTCATTCGAAGGATATATATGCTCACCATAACCCCACCACTTGATGTTATTGCGATTAGTATGATAGATCTTCTAGAGAGGGCGATAATCATCTAACCACAAAACGCATTATGAAAAAGTGGCTGGCCTTTCAAAATCCATAGCTCACTGCACCCCGAAAAAGATATCTTAAGGCATGTCAAGCTCAAAAGAGGATTTCAATGGATGGTAAATAGTTTGACCACTATTTGGAGGCATCATTCTGCTAATCTTGCCCCACAAGCTGCTATACCACTAAGCATGGTCCTTGGTTATATGAACCCATCAAGTCGGATCAAGTTATAGTCACGAAATGTAGTAGTAAAACAAAATGACAGTGTATACCACCAAGCTGGGCCCATCCCTGTTTCATGCACCTCTTGTGATATAGTAATGACCTATAATGCCCTGCACCCCCACCCTATGCGTTTGGACCATCATGTAGACTGTTCTATAGTAGGGCCTATGGGAAACGCTACCATTCCCTTGTTCTCCTATAACTTCCACAAATTTTAAGGGAAATTCTGCCAAAATTTTGGTAGAGTCTATCTTGAATTATATGGATTTAAACCTGTACAATTAAATCATATATAAAACTTGAATTTTAACAATCATAAAATAATAATATAAGTCACTAAACTCACCCAACTTACTCACACATGGCCCAGAACTTGAGTCACACCATGATGGTAGACATACTAAAATGACACTAATCCATTGACAAACCCATTATGACATGCCACTACATTACTTTTTTTAGATACCCAAAATACATCAATAACTAATTTATTACAATTTTGAATACATATGAATTTATATACAATACATTCCAACTCGAATAATTAGAAAACATAATAAAAATTATCATCTTTGGGCTCCCTTGCTTGACCTATCCACTAAAAATATAATAAGAAGGCGCGAGTCCAAACAAACTCAGCAAATAGGCTAAATAGAAAACAATAATAAAATAGCAACATGTTCATAATCACATGATCTAACAAGTTTAGGTCATTCTGACATCTCATGCCATAATAGTGCCATTCAGGCACAACAAATCTTAACCATATCTAAGCCATTGGTACATTAGGTACATACCATATCTAAGACACTTTGGGCACATCATATATTTGTCATCATATCTATGCCATTTAGGCACCACATATCAAATTATGCCATACAGGCATAAACATATTATATCATTTTTTTACAAATACACTAGCATGTAATGTTTACCATTCGACTAATGCCTGCATTTATTCAATCCTCACATCAAGAATCTTGGGATATGTGAAGTCACACATCAATCCACACATTTATAGGAATCCTGGGATATCCTCTATCCCCATTTCGCTTATGTAATAACAACAAGATTATGAGACATAAAGAATTCTTAACAATCTATAAATCATGTATATATATATATATTACAGAACCAAGATTCATGGTATATCCATTATCCCAATACATACATACATGATCATAAACACACAAATACAACCAATGGGATAATTATTATCCCCTTCCAACAATATCTTCAACAGTGCACCTACTTAAGGAATTACAATCCCATCATCTTCAAGTTCCATAACTTTTCCTGCATTCTTAACTGGAATTGTACAAGTAACATACATTCTAATTCAATTCACACATATATCAAGTATCTTATCAACATATTCATTAACATCCCATAATCATCATTTCAGTTATCTTCATATAGTTGATGTGCATAAGTTCACTATTAATTTCTATAAGGAGACAACAACTTACTTGCATTCTAGATCTTATACAATCCCCCCAAAACTACTATTCACAAAACCCTAGCAAGTCAAATCCATGAAATTAAATGGGGGAAATGGACTTACCACCAAATTCAAACATGGCTTCCTTCCTAATATAATGATTCAGCAGGAATTCCCCAAGATCTCCCATCTAATCACAAAAAACCCAATTTCCATCCATTTCCCATCATCCAAATCAATAGAGCTTGGGTTTAAATGAAAGAGAGATGGGTTTTCACTCCTAAACAAGTAATTTCTTAGTTACGATCCTTCAAAACAAGCTTAGAAATATGGGTTTGGGTGTGGGGAAAAAGAAAAAGGAATGGGGGTGAAAAAGAACAGAATGGGTTGCCTCAAAAAGTTAGTTTTTTGACTTAAAACACAAACTGGCGCCATTGGCGCTGAATTTTGAGGCCAGGGCACTAGATTTTCTGCCCCTCCTATTTGTTCCCTTTTTCATGCTTTTTGCTCCATTGTTTTCTCATCTTTTTATCCCATATTTTCTCACATAATTATAAACTATCTTTGCATTAATTATCCCCATTTTACGGCTACATAAAAATATAAACATTTATCCTCACAAATCAATAGGGCTCATGTCATATAATCACCTTGTATATTATAATTAATTACAATTTCTTCACCCTTTTTACCAATCCATGTATATTTTGTCCCAACATGATGATTTAAGAAAAATTTAACCTCATCAAATAATACATTTATTTACAACTTCACAATCCATTCTTCTTCATGATGAAGAAACATTTTTCACACTTCAATTCATCTTCATTTATATTAATACTAAAGATAAATACAATATGTTTCAATACATCATTACTCAAAAATTAACACCCCAAGTGTTATAGACCACCCTCCTTTCAAAAAGGTTTGACCTTGAAACTTTCAGTATCGATTGATCCTCACCATTTTTTGATATTCACAAACTTATTCCTTTGAACTATTTTATAGCTTGTCGATTTGTATCTACATGATACACCACGCAAGTTGTGGCTCTCTAATCATATAACCTGATCATGCAAGAGTTAGTTACTTTTAAGAATGCACATAATGCCCTATATAAGTTGCTTCAATGCTAATACACTCAAGTCAACATTAGGATTATCATTAAATATCTTTTGAATAACCATAAGACTTAACGAAATTACATATCTTAATTGTCACGAATTGCCAAAATATCTGAACATTCAATCCCTTTTATAAGGATCTATGATCAACCGTTAGGCATTTTTCAATACTCTCCTTAAATCTTGGAATGTAACATAGTAATATTACCATGATATTTAATCATACACGAATAGACACCTAAGCGACTTATCACTTTAGGGTGCATACTCATGATGCACATACTATAATAATAACCTCATCCTGACACTCAACTACATATACAGCCTTCCATCCCTACACTAGGATGTATTTGCCCATGCCCAATCAGGCTTATTATTAAGGCATAACTTTAGCTTATCATGACTATGATAGACCTCATTACGTCTTGCCTTATCATTAAGGTGTCCATAGTCACATTTTATTATCATTTTCAACCATACATCTAGTAGATTTCATTCTTTACATATATAGATTATAATTTCATATTCCTATGAATCTATTATATATATATATTGTACTAGTTGTCTCAATACTAGGCTATCTAGGCCTCCACCCTACACGGGTGTCAAGTCATATTGGTTATTCTAGTATCATAGCCAAGTCCCAAGCCATCCAGGCCTCCTCATCACATCTAGCCATATAGGCCACTACGATAACCAGACATATCATATCTGATCATATAGGATATCCTTTCCCATTTTCAATGTATGATTGGTTATTCCTATAACCTTAGCTACAAATGTTACTGGATTCATGGTAGTATTATCGATACTGCCTATGACATCTAGCCTTCATTGCAACTCAAGGATTTCAAGTTTGCCATCTCCATCTACTGATGGACTTAAGTGTACTATCTATTAGGCTTTACATGCCCTACCTACAGCATCATGATACACTGGTGGTTTTAATGAGCTTACCACCAACTCACTAATTTGTACCAGTGGTTTTCATGAGCTTACCACCAACTCACTTGTTTGCACTAGTGGTTTCCACAAGCTTACCACCAACTCACTAGTTTTGCATTGGTGGTTTTCACAAGCTTACAACCAACTCACTGGCAGGCATTACTATATCAAGCTCATGCATATTTATACCACCCATACAATTGTTTATTGACATCATATTTGTGTAATCAAAGTGCTTGTTTCCCTTTCATATAAACCATTAGCCCTCATTTTCATTTCAAATCATTCATTAACATCTATAATCAATTCAAAACGTATGTAACTCCATGATAGGCTACAACTCATGAAAGTTCCATGCAATCTACATATTTAAAGTGTGCATGTTCTTATCTTATTAACTCTTATTCAATCTCACACATCAATATACAAGATTGAAAATCAACATGCCTTTTTCATGAGTACTTCATGTTAGCATGAACACATCAATTCATAGTATCATGTCCAAATCCATATCATTTCAAGTTTATATTACAACAATTTATCATGCTTAATCCATAGCATTTCAAGTTTATGACAATGCAGTATGCACTCATACCCCAATGCATACATTCTCATCACTAGCATATGAATATTCACCACAATTTAATACCTTCTTTCTATAACAAGTCATCCTTACTAAGATACATGCCTTATCAACATTTTTACAACCTGGACTCACCAAAGATTACCCTATCCTTAGATTAGTCTTTTCAAACACTTAAGTTAACATTTTCCCATGTTCTCATGGTTTCCTCAACTTGTATTAGGCATGTCATTTCCTATCTCTCTCTTAATATTGTCATCATGATTTTTAGGACTCATCACATACCCAACCTTCTTGATATCCTACTGTCCTAGTATCAAAGAAACACAGCTTTGATACCATCTGTAACAACCAACACCCCCACCCTATGTGTTTGGAGCATCATGTAGATTATTCTCTAGTGGGCCTATGCAGAACACTAACATTCCCTTATTATCCTATAATTTCCACTAATTTTAAGGGAAATTTTGCCAAAATTTTGGCAGAGTTTATCCTGAATTATATGGATTTAAACCTATACAATTATCAATCATATATAAAGCTTGAATTTTAACAATCATAAACAATAATAGAAATCACTAAACTCACCCTACTTACCCACACATGGCCTAGAACTTGAGTCACACTGTGATGGTAGACATATTGAAATGACACTAATCCATTTACAAACTCATTATGACATGCCACTACATTACTTTTTATACATACCTAGAATACATCAATAACTAATTTATTAAAATTTTGAATACATATGAATTTACATACAATACATTCCGATTCGAATACTTAGAAAACATAATAAAAATTATCATTTTTTGGATCCCTTGCTTGACCTATCCACTAAAAATATAATAATAAGGCATGAGTCTAAGCAAACTTAGTAAGTAGGCTAAATAGAAAATAATAATAAAATAGCAGCATGTTCATAATCACATGTTCTAACAAGTTTAGGTCATTCTGATGTTGCATACCATAATAGTGCCATTTAGGCACAACATATCTTAACCATATCTATGCCATTGTTACATCATGTACTTCATAACATATCTACGACACTTTGGCCACATCATATATGTGCCATCGTATTTGTGCATTCAGGCACCATCTATCAAATTATACCATGCAGGCATAAACATGTTGTCATGCATTTTCCTTAACGCAAGTGCACATGTTGCAAACAAGCAATAAAGAGTGAGTGAGATATCGTTCCCACGGAGACTAAGTTCAACAAGTATCAAATTATTCTAACTTTAGTTTTGTTTGAAGGATTGAATTATTATAAGTGAATGTAAAGATGTAAATAGAAAAGATCTAAATTAATAGCTTTTGCAATGATGTGAATTCTGGAAACAATGACAAAGATAATGATGTAAAACATTTAGGGGTGTCCAATTTCACCGGATAAATCATATTTAGTTTCATTAATTTTAACAATCAATGTTTATTTTTATGTTGATAACGAGTTTCTATTGATTAATTGCTATTCTTTCTCAAGTCATAGCAACCTATCTCAATTGGCTAATTTCCTAAATTTTTGTGAAAATCTCAACTAATTTAGATGCATTAAGATCAAGAACTCCTAACGTTGCATAAGATTCATGGATATCTCTATCATCATGACAATCTTATGGTGCTTAATCATGGTCTAATTTGATTATTGCTTCTCAGCCTCAAAATAAATCACATATATGTTGAAAGGGCTAGCATTCTTTCACAAGCATTAAAATTGGATTAAAGAATCAACATAAATAATGAACAACCAAAGAAATACATTAAACATAATAAAACCAAATACTCATTATCTGACTATATTGTTCCTCTAGATTAATGTGTTTAGCTCATGATATAATCAATGAAAATAATAAACAATTTCTTAAACATGATCAAACAATGAAAATGAATGATAAAGAACAAGAAGAGATTGAGAAGAACTCTTCTCCAAGCAATGCTCTGCTTCTTCTTGCTCCTTGGATAGCTTTCCTTCAATGCTAGAGAGATCTCCTCCCTAAATCATATGTAGCTGCCTCTCTCCACTATTTTTTGCTGCTAAACCTTGCCAAAAAGATGTCTAGACCTCTTGTCTAGGGTGACCATCCTTGCTTTTTATAGTTTCCCAATTAAAAACTATAATTTTGCAACATTTTCAACATTTTATAGAAAATCTGAATCTTGTCTCCCAAGCTAATGTTGCAACATAGACAGATAGTGTCGCGACATTGATTATGTAATGCAGGACTGTATCGTGACATAGATAACCTGTGTCGCGACATTGTGCTTTCTGCCACTTCAGTGTAGTGACATAGACAACCTGTGTAGTGACATTGCTTATCTTTGTCTTGCACTGCATGTTCTTCATTGTTCAGTGTCACGACATTGCTTGTCTATGTTGCGACATTGATTCTTCTTTTTACCTTTTTGCCTTCTTTTTGCTTAGTTCTTTGTACCTCCTTTCTACCTCTTCTTTTCTTACCCTGATTTTCTCATTTTCTTTGCTCCTTTGTTCTCCTTTGCCTGCAAATGCATAATAACCATAAATTTATCAAATTACTAGAAAAGAACTCATAAATATACCAAAATAAAGCATGAAAAATGCAACATATAAGTGAATAATATTCACTTATCACATATCATATCATCTTTTTACAAATAAACTACCATGAAATGTTTACCATTCCACTAATACCTACATTTATTCAATCCTCGCATCAAGAATCCTGGATATGTGAAGTCCCACATCAATCCACACATTTATAGGAATCCTGGGATATCCTCTTTTCCCAATATGCTTATATAATAATAACAAGATTATGAGACATAAACTATTGTCAACAATCTATATATCATATATATATATATATTACAAAACTAAGATTCATGGGATATCCACTATCCCTATCCATATATACATGCTCGTAAACACACAAATACAACCAATGGGATAATCATTTTTCCCTTCTAGCAATATATTCAAAAGAGAGCCTACTTAGCTCAAAGAATTACAATCCCATCATCTTCAAGTTCCATAACTTTTCCTCCATTCTTAATTGGCCCTGTACAAGTAACATATGTTCCAATTCAATTCACACACATATCAAGTATCTTATCAACATATTCATTAACATCCCATAACCATCATTTGAGTTATCTTCATACATTTGATGTGCATAGGTTAAGTATCAATTTCTATAAGGAGACAACAGCTTACTTGCATTCAAGAACTTATACAATTTGTATCCAACACTTTTAATACTTAATAATTACTTACATCCCAACACATGGGTTCTAGGATTGTACTCAAACCTTCACACTATCGTATTGTTCATATGTATATTTCACCAAGCAGTTCATGTATATCATTTAAACCATATGATTTTAGCTAGATGTCTCAAAAAGATTTTGTTTCTAATAACACCTGCCCATCATATAATCAGTTTAACATTTAAGTATAGGCATCTCCTTCACTTGGGCATTGTAACACCTGTGGTGTTGAAATTTGGAGAAAATTCTTCATATTTCAGTAAAGTGAAGAATTGAAGTGATAATAGTGATTTATAAAGAAATTTGTTATGAAAAACTGGATTGAACAAAGAGAATGGCTTTATTAGTAGTTTTGAGTGAAATTGAACCAAGTAGTGATTCTAAGTTAAGTCATGTATATGACTTTAGAGACTAATGAAGCATGCTTATTAGGCATAATGTGACATGTATGAGGTTTTAAATTGAACTTTAGAGATAATCTTTCAATTTTGAATCATTGAGTTGAATGTTTTGTAGAAAGAACTGAAATGGTAAATTTGGAAAAAAATATCTATTATCAATATGAATGATCTAAGATAGTTATTATATGTATTATAATGTGTATGAAATATTAGCTTAAGTTTTGGATGTAACTTGGAATAAAAATAGCATATAGAGTTACTTATGATAGAAAATTCAGTTAAAATGAACTAAATAGGTGATTTTTGGCAATTGACCTCAAATGAGATGAAAAATAGCATAAGCATATTTTCTTCAGGTATGTGATGTGTGGGGAATCTTGGTTTAAGATTTAGATGTATTTTATAACGAAAATGGCATGTGAAGTCATTATAGCACAAAAATTTAGAGAAATTTGGTTAAAAATAACAGAATGAGTGATTTTTAAAAATTGACTTCAAATAAAATGGTAAATAGCATAAACAAGTCTTATTTCATGTATGTGATGTGTGGGAAGTGATTATTGGGAGATTTGAAGTATTTTATATAAAATGGGGACTATGGTGATTTTTCATAAGTGTAAATGTTAAATTTGAAAAAAAGGTTCATTATGATTGAATTCGGACATAGATAATGAACTAATTTGAAAGCGTGTTTAACATAAAAGTTCTAGACCATGGAATTATCTTTCCAATGCAACAAAAATCACTCAATTTGGAGTATGAGGAAGTTATGGACAAAATACAAAAAAATCTCTGAATTGGCAGCAGGTTAATGTCGCGACATAGGGATTCTGTGTTGCTACACCTATGTCGCAACACAAGAAGTCTATGTCATAACATTGGGTAGTCAGCGAAGTTTGTGTTGTGACACAGGTTTCCTATGTTACGACACTAACACTGTGGCACACTAGAGCACCAGAAAAATGCAACATTTTAAAGCCCTAAACCTATTATAATTTCATTTCTCTGTTCAGTTTTCTCTATTTTACTCCCCAACTCATACCCTAGCTCCATTATGCTTAAATGCATGCTATTTTTACTAGAAAATAGCCTTGTCTAAATGAAAAATCACTTGATCTCCCATTTGAACCTGAGTTTAAGCTTTTTCAACCATGGAAAATTATAGAAACGTCAAATTTACACAAAATGGAAGGTGCAACATGGAGCTGAGAGCTTGGTTATTCATTTGGGGAGGACAGCTACGCTTGTGAGTGACGTTAAGCCCAATCTCCCAACTGAATCTCTAATTTTAGATTTTTATGGTTTGGAGAAATGATAAATTTTTAGGCTTAAATCGAGGTATATGATTATAAATCCATGGGGAAATGGTTTAATACATTGATTATAGTGATTTGGCATAAGAATTATAAATTATGCTAAGCTAGGGTTTCCATGCATAGTGAAAATTGGGTGTTTCATAATTTTGTTTGAATTAAACATGGGTAAATGATTAATGGCATAATTAGCATGTTCTAGAACATATATGAGATGATTTGGACTAGTGAAAATGAATTTTGGGCTATGCCCTAGGTAAAGATGAAAGTGGGTTTTTGTGCTTAAGCCATGTAAGCCACAAATTGACTGGACTAAATATCTAATTAGATTATTATTGAAGATAATTGCATGTTGGTTATATTATATGATAATCACATATGATTGAAAATGAAATTACTTGAGAATCCTCACTGAGATGTTAAGATTTACATTGTGCCTATTACCCATTTGATGAAATGTCTTAATGAGGGATAAATTGAGTTTGATTATGACTCTAAAACCCTTATAAAAAGGATGGAATGATTAATCATTTGGAATGGACTTAGATTTTAATTGACATATTGTAAAAGTTAAATAGATATTAAGCATATGGCTTTAGATTGTACATTGACAAGTATAGACTTATACATTTGGGAAGCATATGGGTTTAGTAATAGATTGATCATTGTACCTAATTCATTAATTTGAAATGAATTAGTTCGAGCTATGTTTATAAATGAATGGGATTTTACTTTGTACAGGATAATCTGAGAAAGATGAAAAGGAATTGAGCTGGAAGAGTGTATGACAATTTGTCCAAAGGTAAGTAGGCATTTGTTTCCATTTAATGGAAAGGGATAATGTATATCCCATTTATTTGAAATTCGGGCAAGTATATTTTAATTTGCGAATAGTGGATATCCCGTATTTGTTTAAGTTGATGTTGTTTGGTTGTTAAAGATATTAAGAAACACTTAGATTGGAATATTTGATATCTTGGATTGATATGGATGTTTAATGTGAGGGATGGATAAGATCCCTTTGTTGAATATTTAAATTGAAGATTGATTCAATATGACCTTATTTGATTGGATGGAAATAACATGAATTTTTTGATTTGGAAATATTGATTATTTGATATGAAATGTGCTAATTGTGGATTAATTATTGTTTATGACATCTATCTACTTACTGTCATGCCTTCTTGTTTAAATTCTTAGTTGACAGGTCAAGCAAAGGATTTTTGAGAAAGACTGAAGACTTATGATGTATGGTGGATTGGGGTTGGTACCCCTTTGTGTATATTTGTGTAATGATAAGATCATTCTAAAATTGTAATTAAAAATTTGAATGTTATATATTAAATGTAATCACACGGCATATCATAATAATAGAAAAATATGCATATTATGAATTTTGTAATAAGTTAGGTTATTGCCATCATGGTGTGATACAGATTTTAGGCTGTGGATAAGTGGATGTTTGTCTCTAGAAATTGTATCATTACCATATTTTAATTAATATATAATTGTACAGGTGGAAACTCATCTATTTAAGTTAGGCTCTGCCAAATTTTGGGTAAAGTACCCATCCTAAAAGTGGGCAAATCGAGGTGAAATACTGTGCAAAATAATAAGTCGCGCCTCGAAAGGCGGGGCATGACAAACATTTAGATTAGAAATCTACCCAAACAGCTATGCCCAGCCTATTTATGAGAGTTTAGCACCAGACCATTTTAGTTTGGTAATTATGCTCAGAACATGAAACCCTAAAGTGCCCCTTTTGAATTCCTCATTTGGTGGGAGATGCAAATCAAAAGGCTCTCTGATGATAGACAACCCACAAATAACATTAAGATCCCATAGCGTGATACTCATCTCACCACAAGGGAAATAAAAAGAGTTGGTTGTTGGAGACCAGAACTAAAGTAAACTGCAGATAGCCAACATATGCCTATGGAATGGGCTATGGCTAGAGAGAATGATATCATAAATATTAGCTTGGGGAAGCTTACACTCATGAATGATTATGATGTGCTTTGCCCAAAGTTTGAAGACATTATTCCTTGGCAATGTGCCTTTGAACCTTTCTCTTTCACCCCTATAAATAAACTTGTAATCTGGAAGTATCGTCTACCTTGGTGAGGAGTCTCCATAAAATAATGGTAAGGATCCATCATTTCTCTGATGGGTGACAAAAATTATTTATCAAACTAGTCCTTCTCATCATAATGGGTGAAAGCATTGGTGGATAAATAACCACTCTCCACATCTTTTCTCTGAATGATTGGGAATGGAGAGTGAAGGGATGATCTTGACTTTTCATGTCCCTCATGGAAAAATGTCCCAATGGGGTATGACCTGTTTTGTCACTTTCAAAGCCAGGAAGCTTTTGTCAAGAAATCTCTATGTTCAACCAAATGAAATGCCCTTTATCAGATTCTTTCATCCGATACTAGTAGATAACACTTTGAAGTCGAGAATCACCACCCTACTTATGATTCTTCTTCTTTTGCTATAATGGATGTTGTAGTGGAATAAGAATTTCTTTTGGGCGCTGCGATGCAACAAGAACTTCCTCTTGGCACTATGATATAATAGGAACTTCCCCATGTTCCAGTGAGGCTGTAGGGACTTCTCCTTCCTCCAAGTTATCTTTTGACTTTCTTACACCCTGCCTAAGGGTGGCATCAGATGGAGGAGCTACTTCAGTAATGGGAGGATCCAGAATAGGACTGCTAATTGCAAAGTGCGCTAATGTTGCAACATCATCTAAATGATCATCTACATTATGCCCCCTCGCAAAGAATAAATCAGCAGCATCAGGGATATGGTTTGACTTGTCCCCCTTGATAGGAGAATCACCAAGGTCCATGCAATCAAGCGAGCTAACAAGCGATGGAGATGCTTCTCTAATGTTGGACTCCATACCTATCAAATATATATATATATATGGCAGTAAATTCCCTATCCAAATTATATGGTAATACATGATGACATATAAAAAAATCAAAGAATGTTGAATGCAAAAAATTCCCATGCATTTGGGTACTCTTCCAATAAAGCCTATGAATTTTAGGTTGTTTAAAAAAAGTGGGCTTATCCAACTAGCCACATCTAATAAGCCCCGCATGGGCTCCCCCTCCAACTAGGCTGTCTGCCTAGGCTTTGCCCAAAGCAGGCCCTGCATGAGCTTTTTCTCAAGGCAATAGCTTACATGAGTTCTCCCTCCAGTTGGTCAATGCTGGGCTACACTAGCAACCAGGCCACGCTAGGTCAAGGCCACAAAATCTCAAGCTTCCTCTTCCATCAGCCCTTTACACTGCTTGGGCCTCCTGCTCTAACCAAACCCATTGTCCGAACTGGTTTCTCCACAAGAAAATTCACAGGAGTCCACCAGATGAAGTCCTTGCTTGGTCCCATCTAATAGGGTCTACAAGTGTTAAACACTGAAATAATCTCTTATTGCAACTAGCATATAGCTAGATCCATTCCGGTAGAATACCATTCAGTTGTGCATTCTTCCTCAATTGCTAATTTTGGAAGGTCTAGATTAATGGGCTAATATCATAAGATCATTCTTGTTATTCCATAGTTGCTTATTGAAATTAATAAAAAAAAAAAGAAAGAGAATAGCTTGGGCAGTTGTAGTGAGTTGTCAGCTATGTCACAGGACGTTAAAATTTTACACTAAACCAATATGAAAGAAAATGGGAGCTCCCAAATAGTAAGCTTTCCAGTATGGCAAAATGCCCCACCTAGACTTTGCCTCTAACTAGGCTAATCAAACAAAGTGGACTCTCGTGTTTTAGCAGATTGCATGTTGAGCCCCCATTAGAGAAGCTCATCCCTGCCTAGTTCAACAAATAAGTTATCTTAGTTCAACAATTTTTGTAAGAGGGATTCTAAAGCCATAGAGATAGTAGCCACTCATTCCTCTCTATTATGGATTGACTTTCTAGATAAAAAAATGGTGCAGTTGTTTTACCAGGTTGCAGAGTTTGTGCAAACTTGAAGCAAGTAGGATTTTTAAAACTATTGAAAATGCTAATGGACAAAGAGTTCTCAACAGGCACTAAACTGTGACAGAAGATCATGAGGTTTTCTCCCTTTCTCCTTCAATAGGAGCGAAAATGTTTGGAGTTCTCGAAGAACTTGCCTAAATGAGTTATGAACTGCCAAACTTCTGTGAATGTTGTTGAAGAGAAGTTTTCTTTGCTTCAAAATGAAGGAGACAATGGGTTTATAGAGGCAAAAAAGCTACTAATAACAACTTCAAATCAAAAAGCAAACCCAAAATAGGAAGCTACGGCAAGGACTTTCCAATGCATTTTCCAAATGTAGAAACCAACAAAAGCTCTCATCTTAATACTCCAAATTTCCTGCTTAGAAGGATTAAGTGAAAGTCTCAAGCTACCCTTCCATACTTTTTATCATCGGTGGTTATTACCCTGCCTATTTTAATCAAATGTTTTTCCAGGCTAACATTTTAGGTTTATTAAAATAATATGTGTACTTGAATTATTAACAAATATGCATAGAATGTGTGCATGTTTATAAAAGTTTAAATGATGCAAGCATACGTTAATAATGCATTTAATCTTTAATATGATGAATCATATGTTTGCACTCAGTTTTATTGAGATATCATAATTAGGTGCTTAGATAATGTTATTCTTGCTCCGCATTGTGTAGAAATTACATAAAGATAAATACATTTTGATTAAATGATGTATCTGAAAGCTAATAGTGTAGCGAGTGCAAAAATTTCTAAGTGCAAAACCTCAATCAACTGCCTCAACCAACTGCTATGTTTCAGAAGAATTAAATTAAAGATTACATCTTCAAAAGAAAGAAGAAGAGAGGAGGTTTAAGGACAAGCTATGATGAGTTTTGCTTTATCTAAATCCAAGGAGACATTCTCATGGACAAATGCAAAGCAACAACAAAGACAAACTTAAGATGAAGTCAAGGTTAAGAATTAGAAACTTCATCCGAGAAGACCACCTTAGATAACTCTTAATGACCAAGCAGAAGTTTGTTCAAGACAAAGTAATAAAAAGCAACCTCATCAGTAACTTGAACAAATGAAAATGAAGAAATAGAAGTAGTAAAGACAAACTTCATCTTAAGGACCAAGGGCCTAGACAAATGCGCGTGACATGAAGAAACTTCATCTGACTAGGTGCTCGAACAAATGTGCTTTAGTGGGAGGAACTTTGTCTTAATCCTCTATGCTCGGACAAATGCTTATAACATGAAGATACTTCATCTTAATGTTAAGCCAAAGTGGAAAGCTAAATTCGTCTGTGATTAAAAGATAAATTAGAAGTTCCAAAGCTGCTCAGACAAAGTGGAAGCACAAACAAAGCAAGAAGCACTATAGTGGATTCAAACGAATTTCACAAAGACAAAGTTGCACAGACAATGTAGTTGCTCAAACAAAGTCAATTATATGACATAAGAAAATTCATCCATAACTTACTAGGACAAATCAAAAGATAAAGTGGAGAGCTAATTCATCTGAACAGAAAGATAATGTGCAAAGAAGAATTCATCCGAGACAACCCAGCTTAGTGACTTTGTATAAAGAACCAAAGTTTGTTTGTTACTTACTATAGATGAATTACAAACATGAAGCTTTGACTGGTGGACAAAACCAAAGAGAGATTCGTCTAAGATAGTCCAGTCCTACTTCATCCTCTCCATAAGAATTCGTCTCTTACTAACTCTGGATGAATGACAAAGATGAAGCATCAACTGGTGGATATGAAATAGTATAATTTGTTAGAAACTTATTACAGACAAATGTAGAGATAGAGAGAGAGGTTGTTACCTTATCCTAGATTAATTGATTTATATGACTTGCATCAAAATGATATTTTCACTCTTAGTTTCAATTTGCAGACTTGTTTTAGTCACCATTTTTGGCAATAAGTGGTGCTGCAGGTTATTCAATTGTGATAAGTCAAAAAGAGAAAAGAAACCTCAACAATAGTTTTATCTTCCTCTGTGTAAAAGAATAGCATTGCAACAGCTTGGGAAGAATCAGAAGTAATGCACTCTAACGTTAGAAATCACAATGGTGGTGGTGCTGTCGTGGGCACCCAAATTTAGAACCTTGCTCCAATCTAATTTTCTGTAGTAGTGTGAGTAA
>JAYJMB010087968.1:0-20276 GCA_036873735.1 Pouteria campechiana
GTACTTTTCCTTTTAATCAAGGGTTTTCTCCATTGTGGAGGTGTAATTAGGACCACTTGTGGTCTGGGATGTGAACACATAATTTTTCTAATGTACACAGCAAGTGTAATTAATTAAGAAAAAATCAATAATAATGGAGAAATCCTTTGGCCCATTTCAAAGGTGACCAATTCCGGTCATGTTGTTCCATTTGTATTTATTTTTTCCTCATCATTTCTTGTGCCTGATTTCGCGATTCAAACAGGTGATCACCTCAATTATACTACACACCATCGGTCATTGGAACGATTGAAAGCACTTGATTTAAACCCACACACCTAAACTGTTGAACATTCTATCTAGCTTGATTTTGATGATAAACATTATTGACCAAGTAAGTTTTGATGATGAGGAAAGATATGAGTGAAACATTAAGGTACTAATAATTTGTTCTCAGCATATTGCAGAAATATTATCTCATACTTAACTTAAGAATAATCCTCATGATGATCAAAGGATGAAACCAAGTTAATACTCATAAAAAAATATATATAAATTTCATATATAATTAAGACAAGAAAATAGAGACCTTAAAGTCTTCAATGCATGCTTCAAAGCCCACAAAAACATCTTTGGAGACATGAAGTGCTTCAAACTTAATTGGAAAGCTTTGGAGTCAGCCCAAGACAAGCTTCAGAATCGTCATGGCGTGCTTCAAAGTCATCATAAGCATACTTTGGAGTGAACAGATAAACTTTGTAATCATCATAGTATACTTTGGAACCAACAAGATAAGTTTTGGAGTCATCATAGCAAGCTTCAGAAACAAAAGACAAGTTTCAGAGTCGTTGTAGCACACTTCGGAGCCAACAAGAAAGCTTGGAAATCATCACAGCATGTTTCAGAGCTGTTATGGAAGTTTCAAAGTTATCACTGTACACTTCAGAATCAACAAGACATACTTCAGAATTAATCAGGCAAGCTTTGGAACTATGAAGATACACTTTGGAGTTAATCAGATACATTTTGGAGTAAATTAGATATTCTTCAGAGTCACAAAGACATGCTTCGGAATCATGGAGTTACACTTCATAATCAATTAAACCTGCTTCAGAGATATTAAAATATACTTCGGAGTTAGCAAGCAATCTTTAAAGTCAGCAAGCAAACTTCAGAGTTGTCGAAGAGTACTTTAGAGTCACCCTTTTCTGAAGTATCAAAAGTTCAAAAAATCCAATCTTTTTTCTGCAAAGTTCCTTCACAATTAAGAAGGCTTACTATCATTTTGGAGAATCAATTAGAGTATCCAAAATCATTCAAAGGATATGGTTGTTCACTTGTCACTTCGGAGTAACTGAAGAAGCTGCTTTAGAGCATTTGATACTCATGTGAACGTTAAGAAAAGTTAGCGACAAAGTTGTAGACCAATACTAGACTGCTGCAAAGTCAGGCATTAGACAAAATGTAAGGTGAAGAAAAATAGTTTTGAATGTTAGAAAGTCTGCCATAGTCTGTAATGGAAAAATCTCTCTCAGTCTATAAAAGAGTCATTCAGATGCAAAAGAAAAAAAGAACATATAGAATATATGAAAATACAAACAAGCTAAAATTTTGAGCATTCAAAATCTTCCTTCAAAGTTCAACTCCAATGGCTATAACTCCGTTATAGCTCTCAAAGTCTAACTTGCTTTTCATTCAAGAAGTTTGAATCTTTTATTCATATTTCTTATTCATTTACTTAAAGTTTTGAATTTATGTACAAGTCTGCTTAAGTAAGAGGCATTAATCTGTACACTTTTTTTTAGTATTTGGTAACACAAGCAAAGTGCTTGATGTTTATGTATTGAGATTAGCAACTAGGGAACTTACAAAAAGGATATAAGTTGGTTGGTGAGCTTTGAAAACCAACAAGTTGTTAAAGTTTTTAGTTAGCTTGGAAAACTAGTAAGTTGGTTGGTGAGCTTGTCAGAAAACCAACATGTATTTGATCAGGTTAATCACGGTGTTAGTGGAACCTGAGATTAGTAGAGGAAAATGACTCAAAGAAGTGGAGTAGGAACCCAGGAAGGGCCGAACCACTATAAAATTCTTATGCCCTGCATTGTGTAATCTATTCTCATTATACATTCAGCATTTTAATCATTTGATTTAGCCAAAAGTTTTAAAAGCTCAATTCACACCCCCCCCCTCTTGAGATACTAGTGTGTAAAGGACTAACAAGTAGTATTAGAGCAGGCTTTACTAATTAAAGTTTGATTACCAATATATTAACTTCTGAAGAGATTCAAATGACCGGTATGTTCCACAATACATCAACTAAGGACAATCCACTTCCAGACCTCCTTTATTTGATGGAACCAATTATTGGTATTGGAAAATGAGAATGCAAATTTTCTTGACTACCACAGATTACCAATTGTGGCTTGTAGTGAAAATGGAAATAATGTCACTATAATACATTCCAGAAAAATTACAAACAGTAGAACGTGGTGCTAAGTCAAAGAACTTCCTCTACTATACACTAATTTCTTCTGAGTTTGACAAGATTTCTACATGTGATTCAGGTAAGGAAATTTGGGATAAATTTAAGGTGGCACATGAAGTTACAAATCAGGTAAAAAAAACTAAAATAAATATTCTAATGCAGGAATATGAGGCCTTCTCTATAAAGGAATCGGAAAACATTTCTGAAATGTTTGGAAGATTTCAGAAAATCATGAACAGCTTAAAGAACTGAGAAGAAAAATGCAAAAAGTTAAAGCAAGTAAAGAAAATCTTGAGATTTCTACCTAGACACTGGATGCCTAAAGTGACTACTATACAGGGAGCAAATGATCTAATAAAGGTGATAGTAGAAGAACTCATGGGATCACTCATGACCCATGAAGTCCTGATGAAACAAAAAGCTCTTGATGAAGAGAAAGGTAAGAAAATAATTGCTTTACAAGTAGAATCAGAAAATGAAGATTCTTTAAAAGAAGCCTCAACCAGTGAAGATGATGAGGATATGAAAATGATAACTAGAAGATTTAGAAATATGATCAAGAAGAAAATATTCGATCACAATTCCAAGAACTTCAAAAGTAAAGACAAGAAAAAGGAAGTTCCAATCTGTTAAAATTGCAAGAAGCCTAGGCATATGAAATTTGACTGCACAATACTAGACAAAAAGCAAGGAGACAGGAAGAAAAGGTATAACTCTTACTTTAACAAAAAGAATATTTCTAATAATAAAAAATTTGGAAAGAAGAAGAAAGCTATGGCTATGTGGGAAAGCTAGAAAACATGATGCAAGAAATCTCAAGTGAAGAAGAAGAAGAAAATGAAGCTCAATTCAGCTCACTTAGCTCAAAAGAAAAAGATCAGCATCACACAGGAATAAGCTTTATGGCCATCCACAATGAAGAGGTAAATTCAAAACCTAAAATTTTTTATACTGAAGAATTACTAGAAGAACTGTATTTATATTACAAAATATTAAAAGCTAAATACAAGAAAACTAAAAGAGAACTTGAAAGAACTATTAATGAATGCTCCTAATTAAGATAAGAAAATACATTACTCAAAACTAATCACATTATACATATAGACCTTGAGTAAATCAAAGCAAAAAATCATGCTCTTAGAAGGACCTTAACTACTACCTTGTTTAAACTTAAAACAAAGAAAGACTTAGAAAACTAAAGAAATAAAAATTACCAAAGAAAACTAGAACCCAAATAGAATATGATTTGGATTCTTAAAATAGTTGCTAAAGTTGTAAATGTAACGATATATATCCAAAAAATAGATTAGTAGCATCTAAGAAACAATAGGTGCCAAAATATTCTACTACTAACTCACCTAGACCCATTCCTAAATGGGTACCAAAAGTTATAGCTTAATTTTATTACTGCAGGTATGTTTGAGAGCCATAGAGAATAGTAAGTAGTACATTGATAGTGGTTGCTTAAGACACATGATAGGAGAAAGGGAGCTATTCACAAAACTAAAAGCTAAAAACAGAAGAATAGTTTACCTTTGGGGATAATATAAAAGATAAAGTGGTTGGAATTGGTAAAATTGGCTAATCTCCCTCTATTATAATTTCAAATGTTTTACTAACAGAAGGATTAAAATACAATCTATTAAGCATAAGTCAATTTTGTGATAATAGTTACAAAGTTGTGTTTGAATCTCATACTTGTTCAATAAAAGATAGTTCAAATTCAGTTATAGTACTTGGAAAAAGACATGAAAATGTATATTTGGTAGATTTAAATGATATTAAAGTCAAACATCTTGTTGTAAATAACAATGAACCCATGTCATGGCATACAAGGCTAAGACATGCCAACAAAAATCTGATTGAAAGATTACATAATATAACTCTAGTTGTTGGCTTATCAAAACTCAAATTTGACAATGAGTTGTGTGATACTTGCATGAAAGGCAAGCAAGTAAAAGAATCATTCAAGTCAAATAAAAAAGTATACACAACTAAACCACTTATGTTGCTACATATAGTTTTAGTTTGGCCAACAAGAACAAGAAGCCTTGGAGGGAAATATTATGCATATGTCTTTGTAGATGACTTTAGTAGATTCACTTGGGTAATGTTTCTAACATCCCAAGATGAATCTTTTTCATTCTTTGATGTATTTTCAAAATGTGTATAGAATGAACAAAGCTCTCATATAGTTGCCATAAGAAGTGATTATGGTGGAGAATTTGAAAATCATTGATTCACTAATTTCTGTGAAAATAATGGAATTCTTCAAACTTTCTCTGCACCAAGAGCACCCCAACAAAATGGAGTAGCTGAAATGAAAAATAGATCCTTGCAAGAGATGACAAGGATAATGTTGAGTGAATACAGCAACCCATAGTATTTTTGGGCTGAAGCAATGAACACATCATGTTACATTATTAATAGAATCTTTGCTTGATCCATACTCAATAAAACTCCATTTGAATTATATTATGGAAGGAAACCAAATATTTCATATTTTCATACTTTTACTTGTAAGTGCTTTATTCTTAACAATGGTAAAGAAAACAGTGGTAAATTTGAAAACAAATCTGATGAAGGCATTTTCCTTGTTTATTTCACTGTTGGTAAGGCATTTAGAGTCTACAAATTGAAAAATAAAACTGTAGAGGAATCTATTCATGTAAAGTTTGATGAAAATATTAATTCCTCTAGGAGGATAAGTGATTTTGATGATGAGATAGGAGAACTAACAACATCAGTTGAGAAAATGAAAATACAAGACAAAGAAAGCAAAAATTCCCAATTAGAAACACAGATGGATGAAGAAGAAATGCATGATGGACCATCCATTACTGAGGTAAACAATAAAGGTAACAATACTTTTCCTAAAGATTGGAGATTCATACATGATCATGCTAAAATTTAGATAATTGGTGATGTATATGATAATGTCAGAATGAGATCTTCTTATCACCAAATATGTGACAATTTTGTTTTATTTCTCAATTATAACCAACTTGCATAGAACAAGCTTTAGAAAATGAAAAGTGGATTTTAGCAATGCAAGAAGAATTAGACCAATTTAAAAGAAATAATTTGTGGACTATTGTTCCAAGACCAAATCATCAAACTACTACAGAAACTAAATGAGCCTTTAGGAACAAATTAGATTAATCTGGAATTATACTAAGAAATAAAGCAAGATTAATAATTAAAGGGTACTGTCAGGAGGAAGGTATTGATTTTGAAGAATCATATGCTCCAGTTGTAAGAATTGAAGCCAATAGAATGTTTCTTGCATTTGCATCCTATATGAACTTCAAGTTATATCTAATGGATGTAAAGAGTGCATTCTTAAATGGATTTATTAATGAAGAGGTTTATGTAGAATATCCACCTGATTTGAAGATCCTCATAACTCAAATCATGTGTTCAAACTAAAGAAAGCCCTCTATAGTTTAAAACAGGCTCTAGAGTCTGGTATGAAAGGTTAAGCAAATTTCACATTTAGAAAGGTTTTTCAAGAGGTAAAGTTGACACTACTCTCTTTATTAAATGTGAAATGAAAGATATTCTTACAGTTCAAGTTTATGTTGATAATATAGTATTTGGTACAACTAATGAAAATGTTTGCAAAAAATTTTCCAAAATTATACAAGGAGAATTTGAAATGAGCTTAATGGGAGAGCTCAACTTCTTCTTGGGACTATAAATTAACTAGATGAAAGAAGGAATTTTTATTCACCAAGCCAAATACACAAAAGAACCACTAAAGAAGTTCAACATTGAAGAAGGGAAAAGGTATAGAATGCTAATGAGTACATCAATAGAAATTGACAATGATGAAAAAGGTAAGTCTATTTACCAAAAACTTTATAAAAGCATGGTAGGATCTCTATTATATTTAGATATCTTTGAGATACACCCAATCTTGGATTATGGTATCCAAAAGGTTCAGATTTTAATTTAATAGGTTACTCAAATGCAGATTTCGCTTGATATAAAGTAGATAGAAAGAGTACCTCAGGAAGTTGCCAATTTCTAGAAAGCATGATTATTTCATGGTTTTCTAAGAAATAAGCATCAGTAGCATTATCAACTACTAAGGCAAAATATGTAGTAGCAGACAGTTGTTGAGCACAGATCCTATAGAAGAAACAACAATTAAACAATTTTGGCATTAACTTTGTTGATATACCTATCAGATGTGACAACACTAGTGCTATAAATCTGACCACGAATCTAGTTCTACATTCTAGAACTAAGCATATAAAAATCAGACATAATTTTATTAGGGACCATGTTAAAAACAATGACATTTTCTTAGAATTTGTCCCAACAAAAAATTAGCTAGCAGATATTTTTACAAAACCATTTCCAGAAGAAAGATTTAACATGATAAGAAGAGAACTAGGCATTCTGAATGCAAATGCATAAAATGCTTAATTTATCAAATAAATTAGCCATTTTGTGTTCTCATCTATGTAAAACATAAAATGAAATATATTGTAATCTTTCATTTTCCAAGAAATGTATAAATGCATATTTGATTATCTATCTTGGTAATGATTCCTAAGTGAACACGTATTAATGGGTAAAAAGGATAATTAATATGTAAAACTTAAAATCCAAACAAAACAAATTATAAAATTTCAGAGTTAAGTCAAATTTTATACTTTGTAGCCTCAAAGTTAACTTCGGAGCCTCCGAAGGCCCAAATAAAAGCCTCTGAAATAATATATCGGAGCATCCAAAAATCCCCAATCGAATTGTCCTCTTTTGGAGCATTTTAAAGCCAAAACACATTAGTTTTTTGGAGTAATTTTAATCCAAATAGTAAAATTTGAAAGCACTTAATCCATTTAAGTGCTTGAAACCTCTCTAAAAACCTAAACTCTTCTTATCCAAACTCTCGATGCCTCTCTTTTAGAGAGGATTCTTCATCTTCCCACTCTTTTCGAATCTATGTCTCAACTCTCTCCATCTCTCTTCCTGCCTTCTCAAACATCTCATCTAGAAACTCCCATTTCCATTCAAAACCCTAGCTTTTTCTATCAAAATGTCGAGAACCGAAGGAGTACAAAGCGAAAGAAAGGAAAGAGATGATTCTCCATAAAGAAGAGGAACCAAAAAGGCCAGACGAGTAGTTGATACACTTGATGTAATCTTTCTAAATAGTTCATCTGATTACACTAGATTTTCAGAAAGATATGAGGATAGGAGAATAGTAAAAGGGAAAATCTTTAATTTTGAATTCTTTGGTATGCAATTAGAGGTATCTGAATGGTTAAGATACCAAGATTAGAATGAATATGTAAGTTACAAAGACAGTCTATATCCTAGACTTGTAAGGACACTTATTTGTAATCTTAACACAAGGATAGAAAAAATCATAGATAGGAGAAATAAAGATTGAACTATCCATAGAGATTTTAAGAAATTGTTTCAATCTCTCTAAAGAAGAAGAAGAGATAATATGGCCTTTCAAAGCAAAATTGTTCTCGAATTTAGTAGAAACATAAACATAAATTGATGAGAAGGAAAATTATCTTCATGCTAGTCATCTGAATGTAAATCTTAAGCTAGCATATCTTATTGTTATGGACTATGTTTATCCTAGAAGAGGACCTACTGGTGATGTGTCTAAAAAGGATGCCAGAATAATGTGGGCATTAAGAATAGGAGAAAAATGAATCTAGCCAAATTAATGCTAGATCACATTCACTTGATTAATAGCACCACAAGATTTCCCCTACCTTATGGAATGACTCTGACAAAACTAATGAGGGAAGCAAGAGTAATCTTTTCAAATGAAAATTTTCCCCTACCTTATGGAATGACTCTGACAAAACTAATGAGGGAAGCAAGAGTAATCTTTTCAAATGAAAATGAAGAACTCCCAAGAAATATAGATACATTGGAGGAGAAGACTCAGAAAAGGATGGGCTTTAAGCCATCAGCACAAGGTTGGATCATTGAAAAACCTAGAAGAGTAACTACCTTAAAGGGATCCAAGCCTGATGAAAGAATAGAAAGGGGAGAATAGGGCAAAGAACTAAGGCAAGAGCTCTCCTCACATGAAGAATAAGAAGGAACAAAAAGACAAGAATTCATGAGTCCACCAGTAGAAGCAAGAAAAGAATTCTCCAGCAGAGAAGATCAATCTGAAGCTGAGAGAATAGAAGAAGTTCCAAGAGAGGAACAAAGAACTATCACAAAAGAAATATTAGAAGAAACTTTGAGAGAAAATGTATTTGAAGAAAAAGCAGTAGCAACCATGCCATCATACACTCCCATCAGATCCCCATCACCTATTTGACCAACTTATTCTCATCAACATCCACCTCATCAATTCCCAATACATAACAAATCCCACAACACCTAGAGGATAGACTGATAATGATTTCGCACTATCTGTCTACTCTAATTATTCAGATGAATAAAATGGATCATAATCTTTCTACTACCATGTCTTCTATGATCCTAAGAGCTGATAAGATTGACCAAAGATTTGATTCTCTACAATATCTAGTAAAATCATTCAGAGGTCAAGCCTATCACCATCATTTCTCTCTACCTCCAACTCACTTTCCATCACCTCCACATCACTTCTCTCTAACCCAAACCAACTCTCCCATCATAGTGATATCTTCTCCCCACACTCGCCTCCTCATCCATCATCATCTTCTGTAATTCTAGAGGTTGCTCATCACCAGAGCAAACCTATTGAAATTGTCTCTCCATCTGATCCAACTCAATCCTCTCCTTCATTACCTCCATCAATTCCTAAAGTCTTTCCAAGCATGCCTTAGGACTATCTTTCCAATCCTCATCTAGCCATCATTATATATGGAAAGTATCCTATCATAGTACCAATTACTAAATGGTAGTTTCTTCCCCCAAGAACATTTGATGAACTGGGCTTGACTAAAAAGCGTCTTTATTTGTCAGGAGAACTCTTTCTTGAATGAATTGATCAAGTTATACAAGAATGGGACTCACTCTTAATGTATCCAACATGAAGCAAAACTCCAACTCTTCCAAAACCAACTCTTGATAATCCAAACATTCTCATTCATATTGGTAATCCAATCAGGAGGACTTTATCTGAATTTGCGAATAAAACCAAAATCAATTTTAAAGTTGCTAGAATGTTTCACTCTCAAAACATCATTATACCCCCTCAAGAACTGGTATTTTCAGAACTTGAGGATCCTAACATTCTACACCAGATTCAAGTTCTTCCCAATCCTCCATTAACTTCCAAAGGTCACACAATTCAGATTGCTGATACAAAGTCAATTCTTCAGGAACTCTGAAAAACTTCTTAAGATGCTTCTAACATCAAAACCAATTAGAAAAGTGTTTCCATCTCCCTCAGTTACTAATCAGTTATTTATTCTTACTAAGGAAGAATACTCTTTCTATAATAATGCCAACCTAGAGGCCATTGTTAACAATCTCCCTGTTCCATACCCTCAACTTTTAGATCTATCTATTCAAGATAGAAGAAGACAGAGACAATCTCCAGTAGTTACTTTTCAAAAATCAAAATCCTCACCACCACATTCTACCAACCCCAAACCAAAACCAAAACCAAAACCACAACCCAAACCATCCTCTTCAACATAGCCTTCATCCTCCAAACCTAAGAGGAAGCTAAGAATTCCACCTCCCAAGGAACACATGAAGGCTCCTCTTGAAAGAATAACCATGTACTATCAGGAGTACACAACCCACATGAATGCTAATATAGAAGCTCTCTTAAAAGGGACTCCTATAACATTTCCTGAACTGCTAGACCCAAAATTTTGGGAGCACATCCACTTTGTCTATGTATCAAGTTGTTGTTCACTTGGAAATTAACCGCAAGTGCATGACGTCAAGTTTTGTATTATAGTGGTGAGAAGGTTGTCGTATCCATAGGGATTGGGTATTCTAATTACTTACTAGATATCGTTGTGAATAATTCTAACTTTATATGGAAAATCAAGTAATATTAATTTAAGGAAAAGAAATAGGCAAGCTTTTGGTGGGAAGAAATTAAGGTAAAGAAGCTCTAGAGGATTGAGTTCTAGAGGATTGAGTTCACCAGTGATTCATGGTGTCTTCAACTTATTATGTATTAATTAGTTTTATTAATTAATAGATCAAGAATCCCAATGCACTTAGCCTCCTCTGCAAAGTGTTAGGCCAAGTATCTATCCTCCCTATTCCAATTTTGATATCCCTGTAAAATTTAGAATATTAAGAATGCATTAGGACTTATGGTTCTTCTGAATGATCTCATAAAACCTAGAAGCTTTCCCATGTCATCTAACATTCCATGTCATGATGTTTAAATCTCATTCGGCATTACCTCTCCCGAGTGTCAAATCCCAAATGCATGATCATTCAATATATAGCTAGTAGATTGAAATCTTTAATCACACAACATCACAAATAAATCTCTAAAACATACTCAATAACATAACTCATTGATTAAACCATGAGTTCAACACAAGATCCATCTCCCCTCTAGAGGGAGAGGTTTAGCCACTCATATTCAAATCAAAAGACATAGCATTACCATTCAACATTGTCTAAAATTTGAATACAGAGTTTAATCTAAGTGCAATTGAAGAATAAGAAGAAAACACTAAAAGATTTGAGAATGAAAATGAAAGCAAACTCTTCTCCTTTGGTTTCCCTTGCTGAAAATAGGCTTAAGCACATCTCTCTAGGAAATCCTTTTTTTCTTCTCTTTCCAAGCTCTAATACAACCTCCAAGCTGCCCCAAAATGCTCTAGATAGCTAAGATCCCTCTTTAGGGTGACCTCACTTTGTTTTTATACTTCCCCCTTTCAAGTTTTGACATTTTGCACCTTTTTCAAGCACTTGCAGAAAATTTGAATCTTGTCCCAAGTTCTAGTGTTGCAGCATGGTGCCATGGCACAAAACCATCTATTTCCCCAAAATTCATCACTATGCCATGGTACAGTGTCATGGCATTGTTTTACTATGCTGTAGCATAGTGTCACGGGATAGAGCTGCCTGTCTCCATGTTGCATTTCTTGTGCCATGACACCACTATTCGTTCCACCAGATAGGTACACACTGTTTTGACCATAACTTCTTCATTTCAACTCAGAATCATATGATTCTTCTTGATTGGTTAGATAACTTGGCATTATATAACTTTCAAGTTGAATATAGTTTCCAAATCATGCTCTAAATATGTCAAAATTGGACCACAGTTGATACCATGTTCTACACATCTGAAACTGGACAAAAGTCTGAGATGGGTGTAGTATTTTAGATGTAACTTCCACATATGAAATCCAAATCTAATGATTCTTAACTTTTTGGATATATTAATTTGGGATAAAACTCATATGTTGATCATGTTTTCTTATTCAGTCTCTAAATGTGCCACAAATGTGTATCAAGTATACATATGTGCTGCCGATTTTAGTGTTGCGGCATAGACTTTTTGTGTCGTGGCATTGAAGTCCTATCCACCATTCCTTTGCATTTTGTTCATTTCATTACATTTTCTTGTGTTTTATCCATTCTTATTGAAGTTGTGTGCCTACAAACAAACACAAAAATAACACATTAAGTCAACTAAACATAACTCAAAAACAAACCAAAAGCTATCTTGAAAAGGCATGATATAAGTGAATAATATTCACTTCTCAAACACCCCCAAACTTATAAATTTGCTCATCCTTGAGAAAATCTCAAGAAGAACATAGAAACAAAATTGATCAAATTTGCCATAAACCTCAAGAGAGTTAACATAACTTGGAAGAAAATGACAAAATATAATGTATATGAAAATTTTCAACCTGAATATTATCTTGTCTACCTTCGATTCCTAATGTATGTGCAAAGCATTATAGACATTTCAATTTAAATCACTGTATAATTAGTTTCATTCAAACAACCAATTAATACATATTTAGTGCAAACCTTATGAATTCACAACTTGAGAGAGAGATTAGAAGAGATTAGCATATGATGTTTTACTCGCTTTATTTTCTTCTTTACTTTGCTTGTTTTCCTTTTTTTATGGTTTGTATTTTATCACACTCTTCATAATTATGTTCCTTTGAAGTCTTTGGCACAAGATCCCCCTAATTCTTGAGTTGTATTACTACCAAACTCCCAAACTTATTTTCTTTTCAGTTCATAGGATATGATCCCCTAAAATGAATCTATTGTTTGTCTCAAACACTTATTATAATGAATTCTAGAGTTCAAGCTGAGGTATGCATACTTGGCTACCAAAATTATTTCTAAGTACTAAGTAAATTCAAAAGAAAATGGCTATGTGATTGAATGTATAAAGGAATCTAAAGCAAATTTAACATATATTCAAGTAAAAAACACAAATAACATTAACGTTCTTCATTCTCATCCTAGCTGTTGTTATGACACATTTTTTGTATCATTGATCTCATGCATTGATCAATGCTAAAAATAATTTTTTTAACCACACATAATCACAACCAAACAAAGCACTAAATAGAGATGTTGAAACATAACACACATAACTCGATAAACCAGACACATAAACAAAACCAACAACCACATATATCTTAAAAAGGCATGATATAAGTGAATAATATTCACTTATCAGCTATGGAACTACAATTCATACACATGAACCTCCTATAGCAATTCCCAAGGATCCACTTCTCATCCCAAAAAGACCTAGATCATCTTCTAAAACACCCAAGCCAACTACTACACCATCATCTTCTCAACCCAAACTCCCTCTTCCACCTTTCTTTCCCAAGACCTATAATAGAAAACCCAAACCACCCCAATGACACTGCTACCTTTTAAATTTTTTCTCCAATACAATTTTTCTGTTCTCTTTGTAAAAAATTTTGACTTTGTGCATATGTAGTATCTGTAAATTTATCAATGACACAGTTCCATATGTATGCAATTTTAGTCATCAATATTATTGATTGTTTCTTTCCACCTTTTGATTATGACAAAAAGGGGGAGAAATGTTAATTTATAAATAGGGAGAAAATAAACTGAGAAAAGATGTGCATGAAAATTTTAAAAATTTCTTTTGTATGAAATACATTTAAAATATTGTCCATCCATTCAGGGGGAGCTGAATGAATTAATCAAATAGAAATTTTATTAAAATATCTGCAAATTAATTTGCTTTAAGTTTATTATTAGACAAGTTTTGAAAGCTATATCATTCACTATTTGTCATCATCAGAAAGGGGGAGACTGTTGAGCATTCTATCTAGCTTGATTTTGATAATGAACATTCTAAACCAAGTAAGTTTTAATGATGAGTAAAGACATGAGTAAAACATTAAGGTACTAATAATTTGTTCTCAAGCATATTGCAGAAATATTATCCCATACTTAACTTAAGACTAATCTTCATGAAGATCAAAGGAAGAAATTAAGTTAATACTCTTGAAAAATAAGTATAGAAATTTCATATATACTTAAAACAAGAAAATAGAGATCTTAAAGTCTTCAAAGCATGCTTTGGAGCCAACAGGAATGTCTTCAAAGACATTAAGATGTGCTTCGGAGTTAATTAGAAAGCTTCAAAGTCAGCCCAAGACAAGCTCTGGAATCATCACAGTGTGCTTCAGAGTCATCAAAAGCATACTTTGGAGTCAATAGATAAACTTCAGAATCATCATAGCATACTTCAGAACCAACAAGATAAGTTTTGGAGTCATTATAGCAAGCTTTAAAAACAAAAGACAAGTTTTAGAGTCATCATAGTACACTTCAGAGCCAACATGAAAGCTTTGAATCATCATAGTATGTTTTAGAGTTGTCATGAAAGTTTCAAAGTTGTCACTGTAAACTTCAGAATCAATAAGATATACTTTGGTATTAATCAGTCAAGCTTCAGAGTTATAAAGATACACTTCAAAGTTAATCAGACACATTTCATAGTAAAATTAGATATGCTTCGGAGTCATGAGGACATGCTTCGGAATCATCCAATTACACTTTGTAATTAATCAGACCTGCTTCGAAAATATTAAAACACACTTCAGAGTCAACAAGCAATCTTTAGAGTCAGCAAGCAATCTTCGGAGTCAGTAAGCAAACTTTGAAGTTGTCGAATAGTACTTCAGAGTCACCCTTTTTCAAAGCATTGAAAGTTTGGAAAATCTAAACTCTTCTCTATAAAATTCCATCGCAATTAAGAAGGTTTACCATCATTTTGGAGAATCAATCAGAGTATCTGAAATCATTCAAAGGATATGGTTGTTCACTCATCACTTTGAAGTAACCGAAAAAGCTTCTTCGGAGTATCCAATACTCATGTAAATATTAAGAAAAGTTAGCAAAAAAATTATAGACCAATACTAGATTGTTGCAAAGTCAGGTGTTAGACAAAATGTAAGGTGAAGAAAAATATTTTCAAATATTTGAAAGTCTGATATAGTCAACAACAGAAAATCTCTCTCAGCCTATAAAAAAGGCTTTTAGATGCAAATGAAAAAAGGAACGAATTGAATATACAAAAATACAAACTAGCTAAAGTTTTGAGCATTCAAAATCTTCCTTCAAAGCTCAACTCCAATGACTACAACTCTGTCAAGGCTCTAAAATTCTAAATTGCTTCTCAATCAAGGAGTTTGAATCTTTTACTCATATTGCTTATTCATTTACTTGAAGTTCTGAATTTATATGCAAGTAAGAAGCATTAATCTATATACTTCTTTTTAGTATTTGGCAACAGAAGTAGAGTGCTAGATGTTTATGTATTGAGATAATCAAGTATAGAACTTGCTAAAACGACACAAGTTCATTGGTGAGCTTTGAAAACCAACAAGTTGTAAAAGTTTCTAGTTAGCTTGGAAAACCAGTAAGTTGGTTGTTAAGCTTGTGGGAAAACCAACATGTATTTGATCAAGTTGATCAAGGTGTTAATGGAATCTAAGATCAGTAGAGGAAACTACTCAGAGAAGTGCAGTAGGAACTTAGGAAGGGTTGAACCACTATAAAATTCTTATGCTTGCATTGTGAAATCTATTCTACTTATTCATTCAACATTTTGATCATTTGATTTAGCCAATAGTTTTAAAAGCTCAATTCACCGCCCCCCCCCCTCCCCCCCCCCCTCTTGAGCTACCATTGTGTAAGGGACCAACATAATGGTAGTAATCTTATTTTGAAAGAACGAACTCAAGTGAAGCATTAAATCCAACATTCCATTTGCAAAAAGGTATCATCTTGTGGTGAAATCGGATTCCTAGACTTCTTCATCTTATTAATCTCTCTACACTATCTTTAGCTATTTATTTACTTTTATTCTATTATGTTTTTGAAAATTATATTAAATCTTATTCCAAGTTTATTTAGTTGTATACTTAGTAACTAAAATTAATTAAGTTGGTTTGTCATTTTCTATGGGATCGACCCTTGCATTTGCACACTATATTGCTATAAGTCTATACACTTGTGAGGAATTATAATTTGAACCATTAGTAAACTCTTACTACTCTTATAGTTCTGACTCTTCAAGCCCGAATAGTACTTGTATCAAATGCAAAAATTCTGATGAGTTATAGCAATCATACAACTCTCTCTTTAGTGAGTTTGAACTACTCAAAATACAACACATTTTGATTACATCTTGACCTCTAGATCTATTATGCATGAATCTCTTTGGTCCAATAGATGTTGTTACCTTTGGAAGAAGAAGATATGTATATGTCATCATGGATGAATACTCTAAATTCACATGGGTGATTCTCTTAACTAGCAAAAACAAAGCATTTTATATATTCTATACATTTTTAAAGTTAGTTCAAAATGAAAAACAAATGCCAATTGTGTCTATCCATAATGATCATGGTGGTGAATTTGAAAATAGAAAATTTATTAACTTTTGTGATGACAAAAGAATTCACCATAGTTTCTTATCTCCCAAAACTCCTCAATAAAATAGAGTTATGGAAAGAAAGAATTAGAAAATTCAAAAAATGGCAAGGGCCATGCTGAATGAGAGTAAGTTGTCCAAAAGATTCTAGGGAGAAGTAGTAAGTACAACTTGCCATATACTGAACAAGATAACCATAAGAGTAATCTTAAAGAAAACCCCATATGAGCTTTGGAAAGGAAGGAAACCTAATATCTCATAATTTCATTCCTTTGGATGCTCATGCTATGTGCTGAACAATGGGAAGGATAACCTTAGAAAATTTGATCCAAAAAGCGATAAAGCTATCTTCCTTGGTTACTCTTCTAATAGTAGGGCATTTAGACTACATATTAAAAGAACACAGGTTGTAGAAGAGTCTATACATGTTAAATTTGATGAATCATATGTAGCCTCAAGAAAGGAGTGTCATAGTGATGTAGATGAAGTTGCAACTAATATGAAGAAGCTCAAACTGAAGGATTAAGAAGATGTCACAAAATGTTAAGATATGCAAAATTTAGACAATGAGGAGTAGGTAAGTACTGGTAATGTTCCCTATTAACCTCCTATTGATTTGAGTTTTATTAGTGTCCATCCTAGAAAACAAATTATAGGTGATGTCTATGATGGTGTCAAAACAAGAAGGTTATTACAAAATGTTTATGGCCATTATGCTTCCATTTCTACAATTGAGCCAACTTGCATTGATTAAGCCCTAAATAATTAAAACTGGATCATTGCAATGCAAGAAGAGATTAACCATTTTGAAAGGACTAAAGTATGGGAATTAGTTCCAAAACCAAAGACTGATTATGTAATTTGAACATAATGGTATTCATAAACAAACTAAATGAAAGTGGATTGGTTGTAAGAAACAAGGCACGACTAGTTGCTAAGGGGTATTCTCAAGAAAAAAGAGTTGACTTTGAAGAATCATATGCCCCTGTAGCCAGATTAGAAGCCATTAGAATGCTACTTGCTTTTGCATCCTATAAGAATTTCAAATTATTTTAGATGGATGTAAAGAGTGCATTTTTAAATGAATATTTAAGTGACGAAGTGTATGTAAAGCACCCCCCTGATTTTGGAAATGATGATCAACTTGATCCTATCTATAAGCTCACCAAAGTATTATTTGGTTTGAGATAAGCTCCAAAAGCATGGTATGAAAGGCTGAGCAAATTCTTAAGTGATCATCACTTCAAGAGAGGAAAGGAAGATACTACCTTGTTTATCAAAAATATTAGCATGGATATCTTGATTGATCAAATTCGTGTGGACAACATTATGTTCGGAGTTACTAATGAGGATCTTTGTCAAGACTTCTCAAAGATCATGCATGCTGAATTCAAAATGAATATGATGAGAGAATTGAACTACTTCCTCGGATTGAAAATCAAGCAAAGAGATAATGGAAACTACATTTGCCAATCCAAATATACTAGAGAAATGTTGAAGAAGTTTCAAATGGAGGAAATTAAAGCAGCAAGCACTCCAATGAGCACATCAACAAGGCTAGATAAGGACGAAAGGGGTAAACTTGTATATCAAAAAAAATATCAAAGTATGATTGGATCTTTTCTTTACCTTTCTACATTTAGACCAGATATTCTCTTTAGCATATGCTTATGTGCTAGATTTTAGTCAAGTCCTAGAGAGTCTTATCTTATTACAGTGAAATGAATTTTTAAGTATTTAGTTGACACACCAAATCTAGGGCTCTATTATCCCAAGCGAACTGGTTTTTAACTAATTAGATAATCAGATGCTGACTTTGGAGGATACAAAGTTGATACAAGAAGTACTAGTGGAACCTCTCAATTCCTAGGGAATAGTCTAGTGTCATGGTTCTCTAGAAAATAAACTAGTGTTGCTCTCTCTACAGTAGAAGCCAAATATATAGCATCTTGAAGTTGTTGCGCTCAATTACTATAGATAAAACAACAACTTCTAGATTATGGACTGAGCTATAAAGACATACTCATCAAGTATAACAATATTAGTGTCATTTGCTTGACAGATAACCCAATTTTACATTCGAGAACCAATCATATAGAAATTAGGCACCACTTTATTAAAGATCATCTAGAAAAATATGATATATGCTTATAATATGTGCCTATACATGCTCAACTTGCTGATATCTTCACCAAGCCACAGCTTTTAGATACCTTCTACAACATTAGAGGAGAATTAGGCATAACTAATGTGGTCACCTGAGAATGACATCTTTAATGTTTCTATGCTTGAAGTAGCAATATTTTTTATATTCTTTCATGAGACTAGACTTCATCTCAGACGAAGTAAGCTACTTCTATACATTGTTCTATTTTCACTTCATGTGGATGATGGTTTTCGAGGTTGAGTACTTTTAGCATGATTTATTCCTTCTTTCTTGAAATATCATATCAACTACCCAGTATTAACCCTAGTGTATTTTAACTCACTACCAACAATCCTTCTTTGAACCACAATGATGAAGCAACTCAAGGAAGGGCATTTAGGAAGAAGATATAGAAGGAAGACCAATGAGTGGTGAAAATTAAAGCACTAAAGGATGTTCCTTCACTTCTCTTGGAGGGACAATATTACTTCTATTCGTGATAATGTTCTAGTTCCCCTATCCCATCAAAAGCATTTCTCTTTAAGATGTGGCTCTCAAGAACATGATTTATATCTCAGCCACTTTAACCTTGGATCCAACTTCATCATCGGTTGGGGTTCTTAAAGAGAGGGGAAAGGAGGCTCCAAGTACCTCATTAATCATCTTCTTCCTCACTTCCCTTGAAATTTTGTATCCCTCACTACATACAAAGTTCTCCACCCCCCATCCCCTCATTCGTGATCTCACACACAACCTCTCTTATACTTAAAATGCAAGAAGAGTTGTTTTCTTTGTGTTTGTAGCTTTGTTTGTACTGAAATGAAATAAAATGGTTTCATTGTTTTCAAGCTACCTTTATCTATGTGTGTATTCTATAAGTACTGCATTTCTTTTTTATTATGAAAAAAAGGGGAGAAAGAATCCGCAAAATTATCTAAAGAGAAACACAACATAACTTTGAATTAATCATGGGGAGAATATATGCAAAACTAGTCTAGGGAAATAATAGAAAATGCCAAATTAAGGAATGAATAAACTTTGCAAAATATATTCATCAAACTGCATACATTCAGGGGGAGATTATCTTTTATGAGATAATTTTTAATCAAGTTTACCATCATCAAAAAGGGGGAGAATGTTAGCATAAATGCATGGGTTTGATGATAAACAAAACTTGATTACACATTATGTACAAATGATTATTGCCAATCATTGAGCATGCATAATCAAGTTGTAGGCCTCATGGACAAACGAACACAAAAAAGATATTCCAAGGCGTCAACTTGTCTGATTGAAAAGACTTGGGCAAGTATAGAAGCAAAAGGTGAAGTACCGCTATAGTCAAAGCTGAAATGAAAAGGAATCAACTGTCACCATTTATCTGCCAAAGTGAGGATTATCTCTGATGAATGCAAAGCAACATGCATACAACAAACTTTATCTATCATAAGTGAGCCATAGTCAAACAACTCACCAAGCTAATGATCATCTTTTAAAAATAGATAAAGATGGAGCAGTGGAGTTTGTCTACACTTCTAACAATTCATCTACTATCTACAATAGATAATCCAATAGACAAACTATTGATTGGATAACTCATCTATGTCTCAGCAATTCATCTATTACTTACAATAGACAATCGAATTGATGAAGTGCTAAAAAGATAATTGATGGCCAAAAACTTGATGGCTTCCATCTGTCCCCGGCAACGGCGCCAAAAACTTGATGGCCAAAAACTTGATGGTTGCCATAAACTCGATGGCTCAGGTTTTAAATAACCTCGCAAGTGCACGGTCGATGTGTAG
>JAYJMB010087969.1:0-20274 GCA_036873735.1 Pouteria campechiana
CCACCCGTCACCTCTGGGAAACCCTAACTCAGCATCAGGAAAGACTTAGATGAGCAGTGGCCAAGCCGGTCTGCAGGGCACGAGTTCGGTGTCGTCACAATTATTGTCATTCCATTGTAATTTTGTCCACTCGGACATTAACATCGATAGTTTATTTCTACATTTTTGGATAAGATGATCTCTGTAAAAAAGATTGGATAATCCACCTAAGATTGTTTACAAATCCATATAGCAAATCACTACAAATAATTTGTCAAGCTTATATACTCAATGAAAAATAAACGGATGAATCATGTCAGGAGGTTGTTGAGATTAACGGAATGGATTACAGATATCTGATCCTAACTATTTGAATTTTGAACTCGCGTACATTGCAAAACGCCGAGACTCGCGTAGCAAGGAATTGCTCCATCAGGGGGCGTCTTGACTCTTGGGAAGCAGCCAAGGCGTCGGGAGACACGTAGCGAGCGAGCGAGCGAGAGAGCGCCTCACTTGCCCGGTTGCTGTCTGTGTCCTCCTCGTTTCCACGCATCTTCTCGCAGTCTTTTCACAGCCGTTGATTTCAAGCTGAAGCACCGTTGCAGCCGTTAGTCCTCCCACACTCCTAATCCACCTGGCACTTCACCTGGTATTCTCTCTTTCATCTCTCTTCGCAATTAACCTTTCTATTAGATTTTACAAAATTTGCATTCTCACTGCCTTCTTCTTGCTGCGTTGATACCGTTTGTTTGTGGGGGCCGGAGAAGTGTAATGGCACATATGCCGTTTTTGTCTAGGCATAAGAATGCACCCGCACCGTGTTTGTAGGTGACCGTCTCTCAACCTCAATGAAAGCCCCATTTTTGGTGGTTTCTGTTCCGTGGAGGGCCGGGTCGGAGCTGAGCGGGTTTCCGAGTTGCATTGAGTCGTACATGACCAGCTGGATAACTCAAGAGTCGTGTGTTTCTGTCGGTCACTTGGCAGTGCCCTTACTAGCTGTGCGACAGCAGCCATGTGCCTGAATTGTCTGTTGGGACATTCCTCTGAATTGGGGTTGAGTTACTTATCGTTTGTCAGGAGATTTCATGCGTAAAATGCAGCTGTTCACGCTAGAAGCAAAATGCTCAATTTTAAGGAGTGAAACCCACCACTTCCGTAGATGCTACTTGCTCCACATAAAAGATTAGAGAGCGGAACGCGTTCATTGCCAATCACGTCCTACGCCCCTTTGTCACTCATTCAAAATTGTGTATGTCACACCGGTGCCTAGATTTTCCATAATTTCTGTAAGCACTTTCGAAAATATTTCTTGGTTTGAAGACTAAAGATGAAAGTGAAAGAAAATTTTATTGGATATACCATGTCTACCGACACTCGTATTGTTGGGTCTTGGCAGTTTGGTACATCCACTCTAATTGCTTGTCTTTATGCTTGTTTTTTTAATACTCTAGTTAATTATTTTTGTCATCATTGAAAGTTTTGTTTAATTTTGAACTCGTTGCATCTATTGAATGGTAACGTTAAAATTGAAATTCTCATGAATGGTTTGTCTGATCTATTGGGAAACAGTTCGATCTGGGCTGGGCTACCAAATTTCTGCTATAACATGGTTGATGGTGTTTCCGGAAGAAAATAGACCTACGTTACCTGCTTAGTTAAAACTATGCAGGTTTATCATCAGAGATATGTTGCAGTTGTTTTTGTTAGTCTTTCTTCATTGAACATGCTATGTTGCTTTTGTTATATAAATAAGGTCGTCAGACAATGCCCTGCCATGATATTTTCTGCAACCACCCAGAAGTTCTTGATCATGATATGCATTCATTGCTAAACTCCTCAGCAATGAATATTTGATCATATCCTAACTACTTTCCTGCATCTTGTTGCGCTACTTTGGAGCCTTGATTTGGATACATTGGAGGATTCGATCCAACGTTTTTTCTTATGAACTTCACTAATTTGTTTGTAAAGGTTACTGGGTAAGAGCATTCCCAGAGGCAACAAGTCAATACCTGGAATAGGCATGCTATGATGATGAAGCTACTCTCCCTCCCTTTCTAACCATATCTTTAGTTTCATCTGCATTACCAGAAACCAATTTGTAGAAGCCAGGTGATTGTCGCTGACAGTCTTTGTTATCTGAGTATCCAATGGCATACTTGCTTTTGGCAATTATGGAGTTTTTCCTCTGACCTCTGCCAAAATTCAAAACAAGAAAAGTTTTTCCTCATTGCTTTTGTCACAGGATTGCAACATTTAAGAACCTTTTGGGATGGCACATATATGCACTTGCCACTTCCTTCTGGTGAGATTTACACATCATCCACATTATGTCAGTTTGCTGTTTCCTATTCCACATTGACCATTTACTCCATCTCTGTCAACCATTTAACCCATATTATCAACATTATGTCAACTTTTTTTATTAACAAGAAATTTGAATAATTTCTAGTCAATTTATTTCTTTGTGTGCAACATTTTTTTAATCACCATAATTAACCAGCACTTAGATTAGCAAAAGATGTAGTTACTTTCCTCGGTGTGCGAATAAGCAACTGCAATACAAAATTACAAGTGTTTCACATTGAAATTGGACTTGGACATGAGTGCAATTTGAATAGTATACTTGTGAAGAATAATATTAAACATCATATCACAATTTGGGTTTGTCCTCTTGAATGGGCTCATTACTTGTAGCTGAGTTCGTATGCACACCCAAATAGAGCATTAATTATTTTCTTTTCAAGCAAGATTTCATGTCACTTTTGATGCATTTCTTTATTTATTCCTGGTTGATACTTAATGCAAACTGCTTGCTATCAGAAAATGCTATAACTGCAAATTTTCTCCCATTTTTACTCATTGGTGGATTGCCTAAGGAATTGATTTGGAGATTCCTATCTACTTGAGGACTGTCAAATATCCATGTTGATTGAAATACCCTTGGACTTTTTCACCCTTCTCTATAGGTCCAGGGCACTGCATTAACAACCATGGAAACAGAAAGAAAGCCACCAGGTGACATAGATTCACTGAAGAAGAGTAAGGGAGGAAAATCTAGTGATGCTGGAAAGACATCCTCAGGTTCTGCAAATGGTGGCACCTCACAGAGGTGGCTTTACTTCATATTATATGCTTTGACCATCTTTTTATTCCAGCGATTTCCCCTTGTAATCTATATATTTTTCTATCTAATTTGAATTTTGTGTGTGGTAAACAGTTGTGAAAGTAGAACTGAGGCTTCATCAGATGGAAGTGATGATAACACTAGCCAACGTGTATGTTTTCATGGTCCTTCTGTCTGAATATCATATGTACTTTTATTAAATGTAATACCTCAGTAAATGCTATGGTGATTTTCTGTTGACAACAGAAGTAAGATGGCTGTTTGAGTGCTCCATCATAAGATGGGCTCTGCCTATACATCTCCCCCATTGGACAATCCTAGCCATCCAATGAAGATGGAGAAATGAAAATGCATGGTTTCCATTAAGTGGACCAATTGAAGGTTATACGCATTGGATGAGGGGATCTTTCAGAACATCTGGTATTGTGACCACCACTGTATGAACAACTTGCATCACTAGGAAACGTATACATACATTCCATAGGGAAAGTTATTGCTGCATTTATTGAATATTTCCTCCAATTTGAGGATGAGATCCTGTTTTCCTTGCAGGAATCTCCTGCAATTAGGAGAAGAAGCTTTGATGAGATGCTTGCAGACGGTATTGTTTTCTTTAGACTTGCAATTTCTAGATGTAATTAGTTATATTTATTTTAACTCAAAGGGCTTTCTCAGGAGCAAATGCACAACAGAATGATGTTGCTCGGTATAGCATTTCAGCCCTTGAATCATCTTTCATTGCAAAGGGGAGACCTGCAACAAAACTTCCAATTTCAACACGAAGGAAGTCTGCAGTAGATCCTCGTGCAACCAACTTGAGTATTGGAATGGATCCCTGGAATTCATCTGGTGCTGAACCTGTACCCATGAAGCCAAGACCCATTGCTGCTGTTCCCTCACCTGGGGTAGTTCCTGCTGGCATGGCTGGTCACGATGGATCTATGGCTGAAAACCAATGGATGGTATTGCAGATTATTATCAAATGGCATGTTTTTTCTTGTTATTCTTTGCTAGCAATCCTTTTCAACATCTTCACTCTATTTGGTTGCTCTGTGCTGGCATTTGAACCCCACTAGTCAATACACATGGTATCATGTGATAGCTTCTTTCAGTAATCATTACCATCCAGCTTAGCACATGCTGTTGACATTGGCACTCTTGCCCCATTGGCTTTAGCCTGTGTTATAATACGTTTACCACTGAACATCCTGGCAATTTTCTTTCACTCTTTGGAGTTGCTGTTCACCCATCACAACATTTCAAAAGGTCATCCTTATGTTGCAAGTGTTGTCACCCCCTGAAAACAAAATAACTTAGGTTTTCAAAGAGCTGGATAACTGAAGTGCATTTTTGCATGGAGTAGTAGGCTTCCATTTTTAGTATTTCTATGACTATATGGTGAAATTTGAAGAGAAGGTCCCACCTGTAAACAGTTGTGTGCAACTAGTTGGGGGCATATGGCCTGCCTTGGTGCATGCAGGACTAGCTTGAAATAATTCACAAAAAACTCATCATTATCATTACTTGTATCCCATTTAAGTGGGATCAACTACATGGACCTTGTTGTGCTATTTCTGTTGATTTTTTAGTTATATCCTTAGTAAATGCAAATGCTTTCATATCTTTCTTAAAGATCTCTAACTGTGGCTTTTTCTACCGTTTTTCTCTCTTATGGCCTTCTACTTAAATGTCTTTTATATTATTTCATTTTGCTTCTTCTATGATCCTTTTAACAGAATGTTCTATGTCATTTTCCTTCAAATTCCACAATTTAATCTTAAAAGTCGTATATTAGCTTATGTTCCTTCCATTTTTGTGTGCATTATCCATCATCAATAACCTATGTTGCATAATTGAATTCTTACTTGGTATGGCCTTACAGTCCCTATATAATGGCTGATCCATGCTGCTAAGAAGGGGGAAAAATCTATTTGGCTTGAGCATGACCTACTCTTAAATGTTATCAAATGGTCCTCTTTTTTTTTAAAAAGGTATTTATTAATATTAAATCATATACCTTCCAAGAAAAAAGGATATTCCTTCAAAAAAAGAAAAAAAAGAAAGAAATAAAAGGAAAGAATCATTCAACTACATCAAGCTAGTGGGCTACCACATGGATTTCAAGGTTTTATGGCAGCTATCAGTTGCTTCCAATATGGAGGTCAAACGGTGATTATTTCAACATGATATTTGGGCTATCCTTTTTTCAACATGGAGCGGCTCTGCTGGATCAGTCTATAGAATGACAATGCAAGGAGAACCATAAGCAAATGGGTGGTGGAGGTGGCAAGGAAAGTTTTTAAGGAACTATTCTTTGGCTAATGATACATTCCAGCAACAAAGTGAAGGGGTGCAACTGGATTCTCGTTAGGACAGATTAAGATGACAATGATTTGGTTGCTGTGAAATGTACCAGTACTAAAGGAAAAAACCCAAGACCTTATAATTCTTTTTTTTCATAATTTTGCTTGATAAATGTTGTAATTTTCAGAATTGCATTTTTGAACCAGCTGCACCTAATATGGAGCAGATTATTTAACCTGGTTTTCATGATTAAGGTTTTCTGGCACCCTATTATACCTTTTTATTCATCTTGATAGGATGAACGAGAACTTAAGAAATGGAAGAGGAAGCAGTCGAATCGTGAGTCCGCTAGGAGGTCAAGACTGCGCAAACAGGTAGAATGTCTGTGGCTCTTATTTCTATGTTCCCACTTTCACTTCTTCTGGATGGAGAATGTGTGCATCCTTTGAATTTTGAATGGACAAGAGGTTTCCATTCATGACAAACTCGATTTAAGCTTGCTTGACATGTTATCTGCTCATGTTGCATTATCCATTTGGATAGGGTAGTTGGATTTGATTTTATTGTATTCAAGCCATGTGCAAATGATTTTGTGCAATTCCCAGAGTTTGGACACGAGTGTAATCCTGGTTTGTGCCAATCTTCATGCTATAGGATTGGCTTTGCTGATAGACAATGGATTGAGACAGTGGCAAGATCAGCACTAGTCCATCATGAAGGACTCATGTATTTCTGGAAAACAGTGGTTTTCTATGCAAAAATGAGATACTGGGATACTGGAATGCTAGAGGCGTACCTGCTAGATGATGGTCCTCTTTTCTTATGAGTAGTTTTCTCAGCCTGTTTGGGTTCTGTGGTTATTTCCTGCTTATTTCAGAATTTCTTTTCCTCAGCAACAGAAACCTTGATTGCCGTTGTTTTCCTGTGAGAATGTTGGGGGATATTTCATTTGCAGTATTACAAAAGGTAAATAGTATAGGTTCCTTAACCAAGTGTGCACCAAGAAAAACTGAAGATTTGCACATTCTTTATGTTGCCTTGGGTCGAATATCCTATAATTCTTCTTCAAGGAGTTGCCCACAAAGATCCGTAAATGGTCTCATATGGTTTTCAATATACAAGTTGCTTTCTTTGGTTGTTGATGGTTTGTCTACTTTTTCCATGTCAGATCCTTTGATTAGCTGGTTGTTCAATTAGGAAGACTGGACATGAACATCTGAATGACATTCCTTGATTGCAGTCACATGGAAAATGTTCCCTTCTTAATAAAGATATGTCTCTATCTTTTTCTATGGATAGGATCTGACTCTTTTGTTTGCTTCTTGGTTGTGCCAGGCAGAGTGTGAAGAGCTAGCAGCTAGGGTGCATAAATTGAGTGATGAGAATCAGACATTGAAGGATGAGATACAGCGGCTTAATGGAGAATGTGAGAAGCTAACATCTGAAAATACCACTATAAAGGTTTGGTTTTATTACCATTTGTCATTTTCCTCAGTTTGCTATTTTATTTCCTCTAGCTGCTTTACATCATCTGGTGGTTGATGATGTGTGTGATAATATCAAATATTTCTAGCCTTGTGAATCAGAAGCATTTCACAAAGAAATTGGGGTTCAGATTCGTTGACAAATTTTATTGTCATGCTTGCCTGCTATTTTCCAAAAATAAAAGCTTACTATGTTAGATAGTCATGTTTAGAATTCATAAGAAGAAACAGGCAATATCCAAAGATTATTGAAGTGGCCAAAAACTCACAGATGTTGCTTTCAATGAGAGATATTACTGAAGCATGCCTTAATCTTTTAGTTTTATGAAGAATCTTGAAGATGAAGAGGATTCTGGTCCCCCGCATATGTTGTATATGATGTCAGTGCTTAGCATGCCCGTAATAGTACTGAATATTTTGTGCATTTGGGAGCCTACTTAGCATGATGTTAGTGCTAGTGTGAAATATTGCTTCGTCCGTATGAGGGCATTATGTTCATTCTCCACCCAAAAGCACATTGGTTTTAATTATTCATCACTTGTTTGGTACAAAATGCGCTGGCATTGAATCATGGAAAAATATGCCCCTAAAATTAATTTATTCCAGAAACAAGATCAGGGCCACAGATGGTGTCCTGGCGCCAAACATCAGGGCTGGCTGTTAAGTGGGGTTCCGGTGAATGTAACGTCGTTTAGAAGTACATTAAGGCTTTGAGGCTGAGGATGCATAGATTCATTAGCCTTGATCTATTGCTCATTCTTTTCCTGGTCACTTTCTTTTCTTCCCCCAACATCCTGATTTTTAGCTAGTCCGTTTGGCTAATGGTAAAAGAGGTGGAAAAGAGGAGGATAAAAATGAATCTTAGAAAAGCAGAGGAAAAGAAAAAGGGATAATGTGATTTGATCAGGGGTAATGATTATTAATAAAGTGAATAAAGATAAAATAGATAGGCTTGTTGTATGAAAATGTTGCAGATAATAATTAAAAATATAAGTAATAATGAAGGAAAAGTGGAATTGTTATGTATTTAAAGTAATAAAGTATGGCATTATATTGAAAGACTCTGGCATGTATCTTGTGGGGGTAATGGGATGATAGTCAAGGTCTTGGACACATGCATCATTGGCTAGCTTGCTTCTTCGTGGTGCATTTGCTTTTCGCTTAGGGAGACATTCCAAATAGGTGCAATGTTCTTAAACAGGAACGGCTGAGCCAGCTATATGGGGCTGAAGTGATCTCAATGCTTGAGCTATTTGTCAATGCTAAAGCATCCCAAGCGGTTGATGGCAACAGCAGTGGTCAAGTCAACGATGCAACTAACAGACCCATAGACTCAAATGGGAAGCATGAATCAGACTCTTAATCAAATACCAGCTGATATTCATTTTGACATGCTAATTTTAGCGTTAGCCTTTTTTTTTCCTGTTTTCTGAGGCCGGTCTTCTTTGTTGGCACATAATGTATCATATAGTTGTTTCCATGAGACCGGAACAATGCAAAGGCTTTGTACGTTGCTGTAAAAATTAACAGCGGGAAGGAATTGTGTGGTTATCGTTACATTGTTGCATGTCTAGTGCACTAATCTTGGATACTGCACTGAAAAATGGTGTGGCAATTGACCTAATTCATGATAGGTGGTTCCATCCGTACCAGATCCCCTGCAGCCATCGTGTGGGCTGCGAAGCTGTCTGGCAACGGGGATTAAACTGCCGATTTTTCACTTTATTTTCTTCTATATTTGAGCTCTCCTAACCGATTGCTGTAAAAAGTCATGCAAGGGCGACTCTCATGCACCGACGGATCATGACACATATTTTGCAGGTGTGAAACACATGACACGTATTAACTTGCAACATATCATCTGGCTCCAACTTCTCACTCATGGGTGATTGCCAAAAGAACGCCGCTGATAGGCCTTCGTGTGATGGCTAGATGTTCTTGCCTAATTTGCTTCTCTTTATCATGGTGCTGCAGCTGTTGAAAAGAAGTAAAGAGCTGAAAATCTCCCAAGGATAAACCCCTAGGGTTACAGAGAAGACTGAATCTGTTAAGCAGTTAAAAGTGGGACTCAATACAAAAATGCAACACTTCAAATGTATATATTTATTTTCCAGGAGATAATAAGTTACCGAAACCAAACATTCATGTGGAAGACGCGAACATTGAATTACAAAATCGGATGAAAGTTTCATTATTAATTCATCTAATAATGAAATCGGTCCCTTGTGCCTTTTGATCTTGAAATAATTTTTACTGTAAAAATATTCTCTTCAACAGTTTTCTACAGTATGGTGCACACAAATGCTTCAAATGACTTGTGGTATATCATGGGGGAAAAAAATCACATTCGAAAGATGGTGTATCGTGGAATAAGAGCAAAACAAAACAATGATGTCACTTTTACAGACGACACGGGTGCCCTAATGACCAGGTCTGTCAGCGCGGTGTGCACCATTAATGGCTGGCCAAAGAATAGACCAACTAAAGAGACAGAAACTGGATGTGGGCCACAACAATAATGCATACCCGGATCCTCAACCTGGGAATTTCCCTGTATAGCCAAGCTACGATGCAAAATGTCCGTTGGAGGTTTTCATGCCTTCAAAACCGGCCACGCCTTTGTACATACAGAAAGTTAAAAGTTTGGATGGCTACTTGGACCAGAATCATGATAGACGCTGGAAACATTACAAAATTCACCAAAATCATGACGATGCCACGCCAAGACAAACAAGATCGATACAAGCAAACAACAAAATTTACCTTCTCGTGATATCAGCAATCAATGATCAATGTTCTAGTCCACAGCACCGACGAGAGAAAAGTCACATCTTTTGAGCTTACTGATCTGTATTCAAGTTACAAAACATGCAAAAAGGATAAATGAAACTACTACATGGAAACCTGGCCCACCCAAGCAAGTGCATATGGTTTAGCCAGTTATTCCAGAGTAATGCAATTCGTAGTTGAATACAGGCCTCAACTGAGGCGGAAACCAACAAATGCACCAGTTCAATCTGCAATGGAGTGAAAAAGGTGAGATCCAGTGACCTTTTGAGCTGAAAAACTTCCAGGCTGTATAGAGTTAATGGTGCACAAGTTCCAGTTGAAGCAACTCGCTGGGGCAACACAGATTTGCTGAAATAGAAACCTTTTACCATTCTGAACCTTCGGGGAAATGCTTCAGTGCATCTTGCTTTCCATTCAGATAAAATTCGATAATTGCCTTCATCCTCGGGAGTTTGTCAGGATGGTAATTCACATGAATGATCACTGGCTTTAGTTTCCGGAGGTTAGAATCATTCCTCACAGTCTTGAACAGTACTTTGCTGTTCATAAATAGATAATAATCCATGGTCCGCTTGGAAGCATGGAGCCCAACATAACCTGGGTGTGATGGGAAAAATAACTCCTCATTGAAAACTGCTTGGTCCCATGCCTTAGGTGGCTTCGCTAAACGATCAGCAACGCGGTCCAAAAGTTCAATTGATGGGATAGTAGGTCTAATATAGAAAAATCCAGAATTGAAGACCCATATTCGCATCGTATGAGCATAACGAGCCCAACCCATCTTGGGTTCATCGAAAACATCATTGAACCCATAAGCGGTCATGTTGTTGTGGCCATCAGTCATAGACTCCACATCAGAGTCCCTATAAAGATGATCGAATGGATTCTGTAAGTAGACAATATCAACATCTGAGAGGAGAACACTGTAACCAAGTTGCAAAAACTCCCTCAGAATGCGAAATTTCAGCCCAGAGACAGCATGATTGGTGCCAGTCCGCCCAACAGAATCAACACCTTCATCAGGGTCTCTTTTATATACTGGAACTCCCTTTGATTTGCAGAATCTCTCCGTCTCATCATCCAATGCTACAACCAGATAATTAGGTATACCCACTTTCTGGATGCTCCCAAACCAAACCTGCAACATTTCTCTCACATTTGAATTAGCCAGTGCAACTATAAGCTCTTTCTGAACAGCCACTTCCTCAAGAATCTTTGCAAGTCTTGGGTTAACAGAGTCATCAGGAAGGACAGCTGGGTTGGTTCTAAGACTCTTGACAGTACCAAAAGGGCCTGCCTTATGCTGATCTCCCAATACCAGAAATTGCTTTTGAGCTTGATCCTTCCCCTGCTCAGCCAATTGAAACTTCATATTAAGTTCCCGGACCTGCCTTTTCAGTTCCGCATTCTTCTCTGTCAATGCCACAATCTCTGATTTCAACATATTAACCCGCTCAGAAGATTCGCATGGGGAGGAATTAACCTAGAGGTAAAAGGATTCCCCCGAAAAAAAAAAAAAAAAAACACGTGAAACAGCAGATGAGAATGTCTTTAAATCCAATACAGAATATATAGTATTAAAAGAAGAAGTCAAATTCACTAAAATGAAGAGCAAAACCATTAAAGGGGTATGAAAGAGTGTAATGTGATCTTCCTTGATGTCTATAACAAAGAGTCAGATTCAATGCCCTCAACAAAAATGGCATTGGGTAAAGCTCCACTATGACCACATTAATCTCAGCAGCAGGTGGAATAAATCCACCTTCAGTGAGTTTAGGCGAAGGATATTTTAACAATGATAAAGCCATTCCATGCAAACTGCCTGTAAGAGCTATCTGTTCTCCAATGCTGCAAAATGTGCTTGAATGATTGACAGACAAAAGGGAGAGTAATACCCAGTTTGGAATGTGCACCATGCACAAACAGATCTGCACAGCAACTGCCATGCAAGAGAGCAGAATTTCTTTCCTATCACAATTATGCAAATTATGTCCTCAACAAGTATGAGGTTCCTGAAAATGAATTAATTTCTACTAGAAATCCCCAAGCAGGCTACATTCTCCCAAGTTTTCAATCCAGCTATACGTCTAAAAAGGTCCCAGAACACAACTTCAATCAAACAGCATATTGATCTTGACATGCAAAGCCACATGATATAATTGCAGCAAAGGTAGCATTTGGCGCAACGTGTCATAGTTATTCAGTCTGGATCAATGCAAAATCTTATAACGTTCTGCAGAATTCAGAGCAACAAAACACACCCAAAACCACCACCACCACAAGAATTACAGTTTGCAAACATGGCCAGGTACATGGCCATTCGAATGCCTCGCCAGCTAAGAAATCCATACTCATGCGATCAGTTCCCAAATGAATAAGTAAAATTACAATGGCCATGTTCACAAATTAACAGTAGGGTGACTTTTGCATGGTTGTGTAACACCTGTCAAGATTGAAGATCCAGATCATCAGAAAGTGCAGGCATGTGGATTTCACTCCATATAGGCCAAAGGCAATCCAACAGCCAGACACAGCTACTATTCGAATTGAGACCCTTCTAATGATGGGTAGGCAACCACTGATATTTCGTCCGTCCACCTTCGGCAATGAAATCAGGTGAATATGATCATACATTGTGGCGATCTCTGTACAGTCAACCATCCAACAGGAACATGGACGGCATCCAAGCTCCATCTCGCATGGGACGATGACAACAGGGCAGTGAGACGGAGGTTCTGACACATGCAATTGCAAAATACTCCATTTCCCATCAAGCAACACATAATCAAATCACGATTCCAGCCAGGATTTGACGGAAAGCTTCAATCTTTATAGGAATTCAGAATCCAATTTCCAGAGGAATTGTCACGATGCCTGGACTGCCACAGGCGTTACTTTTAGGAACATATGAGGAAGAGTCGTGGAATTGTAAGAAATAGGGAGGGATGCACCTGAAAGGCGGACTTGGAGGAACGGAGATCCGGCGGAGAATCGGAGCGGAAGAAGCCATCGGGGAAGAGGAAGGCAAAGACACAGCCGACGAAAATGCCGATTCCAACAGCGACGGCGATCCGAGGGCCTCGAACCGGCTGGCCCGTGCCTCTTTCTCTACGCCCCGTCATCGCTGGCTGACTCTCAGATTTCAGCGACAGCACAGCAAGCGCAGCAGCGGAGAAAGAAGAAGAAGAAGGCGAGATGAAACGGCAGCCCTAGTCAGCAGTGTAATTAGGGAGTCGCAGCTAAGTTAAGTGGGCTGGCGTTTCATTGAATCAACCGATGTCGGTTTCATCGCTTTCCACTTTTTCTACAGCTCGTGAAGCATCTCACTCTTCGGCGGATCTTCATCTTGTGCGAAACAAAATCTAATCTCCCCATCCTCCTCATCACCAGCCTCTTAACTATAAATACTTCAAATTAGTTCCATCTAGTGCCTATGGTTCCTCACACCATGCAAAGTACATGACACGAATGCTGTAAAAATTTGGGTTATTTGCATATTTATATATATAGGGGACGGATCTTATGAGACTAGTCTCACAGCTCAAAAACCTATTTTATTTATTTATTATTTTTATAAACTTTTAAATCAACTTGCTGCTTACATTTTGCATTTTTAACAGGAGATAAAAGCTAATATTCAGAATTTGGAGAATCATGTAAGTCAGATAGCTACTATAATCAATTGGTTGGATATGCAAAATTCAATAAAATTGTCTTCTCAAACAGTAGTGAACCTAAGAGAGAACGTGAGTGCAATTGTTTTGATGAGTGATAAAAAGATTTACATTCTAGTAAAAGCAACTTCTAAACTAATAGAACAAGAAAAAGGAAAAAATATTGTTGTAGACAAAGACCTTCCTAAGGACAATGAAGTAATTCAACATAAGTTTCTATCTCTTTCTGAATATAAACCAGTACCCCATTTTCCTCAAGCTTGGACAGAATCTCATAAAATTAAAAAATATAAAGATTTCTATAAGACTTTTCATAAGTTTGAGGTAAATATTTCACTTTTTGATGCAATTAAATAAGCGCCTCGTTATGCTAAATTCCTGAAAGAATTGTGTACAATAAAGAGGAAACAAAAACTTCAGAGATATAAGAAGGTGAGAGTAGGGGAGAATATTTTTGTAATCATTCAGAAAACTCTCTGCAAAGTGCAAAGATCTGGGTATGTTTACTATCCATTGCATGATAAGTAATACTAGACTTGAAAATACCATGTTAGTTTTAGGAGCTTCTATTAATGTTATGTCATATTCTTTATATGCTTCTTTGAAACTTAGACCTTTGAATAAGACAAATGTTGTAATTTAATTGGCTGCAATTGACTGATGGTTCTAATACCTATCCGAAAAGTGTAGTTGAGGATGTTTTTGTATAAGTCAATGAATTGGTTTTTTCTGCTGATTTCTATGTGTTAGATATGAATAATGGTAATCACACTACTCTCATTCTATTAGGAAGCCCCTTCCTAAAGACATCTAAGACTAAGATAGATGTTCACAATGACACACTTACTATGGAATTTGATTGTGAAATTGTTATATTTAATATTTATAATGTCATAAAATATCCTAATGATGATGATCCTGTTTACTCCATTGATGTGATTGATTCTTATGTATAATAAGTTTTTGAACTTAATGGAAAAGATGAATTAGAAGTTGTCATTAGTAAACACCTTGAGAAAGAGAATAAGGTATTACCTTTGAGTATTGATTTGTAGGAAACTATCGCAGCATTGGATGACTTTTCGAAGTTACCAAAATCAGGTAATGATCCTTACATAGAGTTACCAGTTTCTAATAAAAGCATTTTACCATCTATTTTGTAAGCAACCATTTCAGATATGAAGCCTCTTCCCAGTCACCCAAAGTATGTGTTCCTTGAAGATGGAGAAACCTTACTTGTGATCATTTCTAGTAAACTTAGTACATTATAAGAAGAAAGCCTTGTGCAGGTTTTGAAGAAGCATAAGAGGGCTATCGGTTGGATAATGAAAGACATTTAAAGAATTAACCCATCTACATGCATGCTTTATTATTTTCAGTTTGCAATTGCTCCAAATTGTAGAAAGATGCAGTAAGTCGAGCCAACGACTATAAACAATAGCGCTGCTTGGGAGGCAACCAAAGGAAAGTTTCCTTTTCTTTTTCTTATTTCTGCATTTATATTATGATTATTTTTAAATCTTCTTTATATTTGACCTTACATTAGGGATAATATAAGTTTTAAGTGCGGGGGAGGGGATTTAAATTTAAGTTTAGATTATATTTTTGTTTCTTATCTTTGCTTTTGTTTAAAAAAAATTAAGAGAGAGTCAATTTTACCCTCTGTTTTGATGGTTCGTGATGATTTGAGGTTGAAGATGTCATGAGCAAGATTTAACTAAGCTTGAAAATTTCATAACATGATTAATTAAATAATCATCAATTTGCAATTGCTTAGTTTAATTATTTTCCTTGAGAATGATGATGACTAAATTTTGTAGACAAAAGCTGGTGAAATTTTGAGCATTTAGACTGACATATTTATATCAGTCTTATTCTTTTTCTTCGTGAGAGATATTCTTCCATGGATTTGTTTCTCTAAAAGTTACCTTAATTCTCTTTGAGATCACATTGATACACACATGCATGAACATGATTAAGGCCTTCTTTGTTATGAACTACATGAGCCAAATAGTGAACTATATTGTGATTAATTTTTTCTCTTGTTCAACCCCTTTAAACTTTACAGATTTTTATTGTGAACCTATATTACAAGCTTAAAACCTAAAAAAATAATATCTTTACCCAAGTCGTAAAGCTAGTGGAGCATAGGTTATCATTTGCTATGTATGGGTATACAAGAAATAAAGTGTGGGGGTGTCAAAATTTATGGAATGACTATGATTGGTTAAATAAAATAGATTGTTATTTTTAAAGTTGAAAAAAATGTGTCAAAGTGAAAGAAAGGGAAAAAAAAAGAAAAAGAAAATATCAAAAATCCAAGGGAAGAGATCTGTTTATACATCATGTATTCAAAGGTGAAAGATGTTAAAGAAAAAAAGTGATTTTACATGTCTTATATATTTGAGCATAAGTTGATTTATTTATACTTCACTAGTTTTAATTGCTTTTGAGCTACATCTCCAAATATTTCTTACCTTTATGCTAAACCCCGTTACAACCCATGAAAAGTCTTTATGATTCATGATATGCATATGATCCCAGTGATGGAGAATGAGAAGATGTATAAGCTTATGATAGATCATTTTCATTAGAATGAATTTGAGCGGAACATATATCCTTCAAAAACATGAGAGTAAAGTGTTTATTTACGTGAGAGTTCTACTTATTTAGTTTAATCCATCTTCAAGAGAGAATGCTTACTGAATGATTATAGGTTGTATGAGAATGATTTGTTCATGATATATTATGAGTTTTAAAGAGTTTTGGTTATTCTTTGGTTATGATAAGTGCAACCTTGGTAATCTTTTGGGGGAGAGTAAATTTGAGTTTTGCACAAGAACGAGCAAAAGTTAAGTGAGAGGGAATTTGATGAGAATATAAAATATCATATTTTATTTTCTTAATACTTAATCTTTTACACTTATTTGACTCCTATTTGTTTATATTCTAATTTAGGAGACAATTGGAGTGGTTAAGTGCAAAAAAAAGTCAATTGAAGTATTTCGGACAATTTCAGTATCACTCTATATTTTGGTTATAACTCTTTCATCCGACCTCCAATTGAGATGATTAAAGATATTCTAGAAATACAAGAAATTTTTTTTACAACTTTCATGTTTGGAGTTTTCAGAGATAAAGACTACATCAGGAATAAAATAGGAAGAATGTTAAAGTCAGGATAAAATGCAAAGGAGATGCAACAAAGAGTAGAGCACCAAAGGCAGTAGACAGGCATCGCTGAAGACCATTTGGCACTGCCGGCACACCCACGTCACGCCCCCACCACACTAGATAGCAAGGTGGCGCCGACGACGCCCAACTCCATTCTCAAATTGTGATTTTTTGCAAAAATTGTATATTTTGCGTATTTTTGACTATGTATAAATAGCAGTTTCTTAGGATTTTTGAGGGTTCTTTTACTAGGTTTGGAGAGGACTTCTTGGTGGCTTTTAATAGAGAATTTTCTCTTTTCTCTCTTTTATTTTATTTTCTTTTTGATTTCATGGCCTTGTGTAGCTAAACTTTTATTCTTGGTTTAAGAAGACAAAAGCCTTAGAATCTATATACCGTGAGATCTAATTTATTTTAACTATTCAATTTATACTTTGAGTATTGAATATTTTTTTTGTTCATGATTATGAGTATTATGTTTAATTGCTAGGAGGCCTATTAATTTATTATTCATTACAATCTATTGCTAAATTAGATATCAAATTCATAATTGTTTGATCCCTTTAATTTGCGAAGCAACTAGGGTTTAATAATTTGTTGTTGTTACAGTTATTAAATCTTAGAAAAAATATTTGACTAAATTAAATGCAACCGCGTGTGATTGTGTTGTTTAGCTTCACTAATCTTTACAAATCTTAGGGCTGCTATTAAATTAAATCTCTAGCGCGTGTTTGAGGTTGTTTAGTAGTTAGGGTTAATTAGATTGCATGTTTCCAATTAACTATGTTGAAGGAGAGATATGAAAAATACTTTCAATGGGGAATATTCAAAGTATGATTGATTTATAATTGTATCATTGATCAGTTATGAGATTCTGATGGTGGATATTGACTTGAACTAAGGTTTTCTTCTCTGATAGATTTTTTTATAATACTTTCTTCATTATATTCAAAATTCCCCTTTCTCATTCACATTGCATAAAACTAAGCTAAGTGCTCTTTGTGGGATTAACCTATATTCATACTACTACAGGTAATTTAATTGGAGTAATGTTCTAAATTTGGTTACCTATGACAACACACCATCTACATTATGATTAATTTTTCCTCTTATTAAGCCCTTTTGAGCTTTATAGATTTTTATTGTGAACCTGTGTTATAAGCTTGAAACTCAGAAAAATAATATCTTTACCTAAGTCATAGATATAGTGGAGCATGGGTTATCATTGTACTATATATGGGTGTGTAAAGAAATAAAGTGTGGGGGTTTTAAAATTTATGATATGGCTATGATTGATGAAATGGAACATATTATTGTTATCAAAATTGTGTAAAAAAAGAAAAATATAAAGGAAAAAGAAAAAGTGAATATCAAAATTTCAATGGAAGAGGTCTGTTTATACATCATATATTCAAAAATGAAAGATGCTAGAAAAAAATAAATACTTTTACATGTCTTATATATTTGACCATGAGTCGATTTATTTATATTTCACTAGTTTCAATGGCTTTTGAGCTATATCTCCAAATATTTCTTACTTTTACCCTAAATCTTACTACAACCCATCAAAAATCCTTATACTTCATGATATGCATCTGATCTTAGTGATGGAGAATGAGAAGATATGCAAGCTTATGGTAGATCATTTTCATTAGAATGAATTTGAGCGGAACATATACCTTTAAACATATGAGAGTAGAGTATTTATTTCCGTGAGGGTTCTACTTATTTAATTTAATCTATCTTCAAGAGAGAATGCCTACTGAATGATTCAGGTTATGTAAAAATGATTTGTTCATGATATGTTATGAGTTTTAAAGAGTTTTGGTTATTCTTTATTTATGATAATTGCAACCTTGATATTTTTTCGGAGGAGAGTAAATTTGAGTTTTGCTCGAGGATGAGCAAGATTAAGTATTAAGGAATTTGATGAGAATATAAAATATCATATTTTATTCCCTTAATACTTAGCATTTTATACTTATTTGATTCCTAAATATACTTTTTATTCTTATATTTTGATTTAGGAGACAAATGGAATTGTTAAGTCCAAAAAAAAAAGGTAATTGGATAATTTTAGACAACACCAATATCAATCCGTATTTTAGGCATAAATCTCTCATCCAACCTCTGATTGAGATAATCAAATATGATCTAGAAATATAAGAAATTTTTTAACAACTTTTGGGTTTGGATTTTTAAGAGATAAAGAATACATCAAGGACAATTAAGCGGAGAATGTATCAAAATTAATAAAAAAGGACCTAAAGATTACATATGATATTACTTGTATACCAATTTTTATATATTTAGAGGATGATTTTGAAATGGTTATCAACAATAAATTTGTATATCTAGAAGTTATATAACCGATGCAAGAAGAATCATGAGATTCTGAGTTAAAATGAGTAAGCTATGGTCAAAACAGTGAGCATATGTCTAAAAGACAACAAACTGGAGTTGTCAACGCCCATGTTCACTCAACTTGCCTCGCCTGTCCAGTTAAGTGGCACCGGCGATGCTAGCGTACATCCACCATCTTTTGAATTGTGTTTCAGTTATGAAAATTTTCTATTTTTAAGCTATTTTAGGAAGTTTTTAGGCAGTTTTTCTTCCTAGCATTTGAGGGGTTTTTTGCTAGGGTTTAGAGAGGACTTCTTGGTAGCTTTCGATAGAGAATCTTCTTCTTTTTTCTTTTCTATTTTATTTTTTTTATAATTTCATGGCTCTATATAACTAAACTTTTATTCTTAATTTAAGGAGATAGGCCTCAGAATCTTTATACTATGATATCTAATTTATTTTAATTGTTCAATTTATACTTTGAGAATTGAATATTCTTCTTTAATTCATGATTATAATTGTTATATTTAATTACTAGAAGATTTACTAGTTTATTATTCATTGCAATCTATTGCTAGATTAGATATCAAATCTGCAAATTGTTTGATCCCTCTAATCTATGAAGCAACTAGGGTTTGATAATTTGTTATTGTTGTAGTTATTAAATCTTAGAAAAAATATTTAAATAAATAAAATGCAACCACGTGTGCTTGTGTTGCTTAGCTTAATCAAACTCTACAAATCTTAAGGCTGTTATTAGATTAAATCTCTAGTGCGTGTTTGAAGTTGTTTAGTAGTTAGGGTTAATTGAATCGCGTATTTTTAATTGACTATGTGGAAGGAGATATAGAAAAAAATAATTCTAATAGTGAATATTCAAAGTATGAATTGATTTATAATTTTGTCAAGAATCAGTTATGAGATTTTGATGGTGGATGTTGACTTGAACTAAAGATTTCTTCTCTCATAGATTTCTTTTATAACACTTTCTTCATTACATTCAAAACATCATTTTCTTGTTTACATTGCGTAAAACTAAGCTAGATATTCCTTGTGGGATCAACCCTCATTCACATTACTATAAGTAATTTAATTAGAATAAGGTTCTAAATTTGGTTGCCTACGATAGCATACAAATGCATATAATAGAAGAATGCTCAGACTTTTTACTTCCTTGTTACCATCATGCTCTTCCTTAAAGCTTGGATTATACTGCTGTAGTATAACTTGAGGATCAAGCCATTCAAAAAAATTGTGTGATTTGTTTCTATCTTACATAAAAAATAAACATGTTAAGGCGATGTTTGAACGCTCCAGAGAGCGCGCTCAAGAAGTCAGATCAGGCATAGTAAATAATGAGGAAGAAACGGAATGCGAACGGAACGTCATGACCGGGACT
>JAYJMB010087970.1:0-10446 GCA_036873735.1 Pouteria campechiana
TATTTGATAATCTGATGAGCGAGCTGCATTATTGTACCATGACGTTTATGAGTCTTCACATCGAACACCGTAATTCAACGTCTGCCAGTGACACATGTACGACATCAGGGCCACTAATTTACATGTCCTATCAAAGGACACAAACGACGTGAAACACATGGAGAGGAATTCCTACAAATTCACGTCAGCATGGCCATTTAACACATCCCAAGCACCACGAACCTGTTTTGTCTTTTAGTAGCTGAAGGGTACATGCACAAGCGCTCTTTTTTACTGCCTCACCATCGGCCGATTCACCAAGTCAAGATTTCCTCTTCAAATCAAAGTAGTCTGTTTTGAAATGCGGATGACACGGCAGTCCAGCCAACCATGGAATGCCACAACATGATCAAATATGTGGCCGTAATTTAGCTTACGAGATTTGTAAATGGAGATGATGTCGAGAATGGATTTTCGTCCACTCTATGGAGCATGGATTGACGGTCCAGAAATGTCCGGAGAGATGTTTAATGCGGAAGTCTGAAGACATGAGCTGCCACGAGGTAAAGCAAGCCAGGCCATGATCAGCAACTCGGTCCGACGGTCTTGATTGGCAACACCGTCAATCCGGATACAACTCAACTGCAATTCCGCATAGCAGAAGCTATGCTTGGCGAGAGACGTAAACTGCTATGGGCAGACTTAGCATGGCAAAGGGAATTGCTGTACGGGTTGCGACAGTTGAAGGCAAAGACCGAAAAAACGCGCAGACGAGCGGAAATACGAAAGTCGCGCAGTCAGGGAGCCTTGACGAACAGGTAGCGCAAAGCCAAAATCCAGGCGCGCTGACAGCGTTGCCGACGGAAATGCAAGAGTGGAGCCAACGCGTTTTGGATATTGCTATGCGCGGAGTTAACGTGCAAACGGAGACTTTCTCCCTTCCTTGCCATGCGCGGAGTTAACGTGCAACCAGAGATGACCCCCCTTCCTTACCACGCGCCTCAAGCTTTATGAAGAATGCAATATGTATGAAGTCCCAGCGTAGTGGGGTGCTGGATAGCTGGTTTTGAAATGAACCCATTTTTAAGGCACTTACATGCATTTGAATTGAACAAATCAAATGGATCATGTAATGGGAGGTGCATGCAACGGGCCTGTAAAACTGAGTGTCCTTTTAGACATATAGATGAGCCATGACTGGTTGCTTATAAGCTCTGAAGGAAAAAATCAGCATGTGGAAACGGGTGTGGGTCCCACCCAAAAATTCCACCAAAGATGTCGCATGACAGACACATTTGTTGGGACCATTCGGATGCTACTTCACATGGGTTTATTCGGCGATATTTAAGATGCGTCCAGTGTTGATGTTGCGCCAAAATTGATATGTAACCCAAGCGTGCTGCTTGCTTTGTAACAGAGATAAGATGTCCAGATATGCACTACAAGTCAGAAGTGGACGCCTAAATTATTTTAAATTATTTAAGTATTTTGAAAACTCAAATAGTATTTTCAATTATGTTGGAAAATGTATACAAAGATACTAAAAATGAGCCGGAATCAAGATGTGTTGGGACCATGGTCAATGCAACATCATCTTACAGTTATCTAGCTCCACTCCCAACAAGAGGAGCTGAAGACCAAATTCCTTCCGAAGAGAGTAGTTGGGATAATTTCAAACTCTACCCCAAGAGCAGTAGAGATAATTGCAAAATTGATCCTAAAATAGGAGTTTGGATGTTTTCAAACTCCACCTGGAAAGAGGAGTCGAAGGCTAAAACTCTACCCCAAAGAAAGGAGTTGAGATATTTTTAAACTCCACCCCTAAGAGAGGAGTCGAAAACTAAAACTGTATCCCAAGAGAGAAGTTGGGATATTTTCAAACTCCACCCCAAGAGAGGAGTTGAAGGCTAAACTCTATCCCAGGAGAAGAGTTGGGATATTTTCAAACTACACTCTAAGAGAGGAGTTGAAGGTTAAAACTTATCCCAAGAGAGGAGTTAGGATATTTTCAAACTCCACTCCAAGAGAGGAGTTCAAGGCTAAATTCTTGGAAGGAGTTAATAAATTTGTATTCCACACCCTAAAAGAGGAGTTAGGAAATTTATCTTTTTACTCTTGAAGAGAGGAGTTAGGCCCTTAGAGCTTATAAATCTCTCTCTCTCTCTCTCTCTCTCTCTCTCATTCTAGATATAAAATATTTTCAAAATGAAGGCTTGAATGTTTTTCAAGAGGCAGTTGACTTCCCTAACACCTATGGCTTCTAGCCCATTAGTAATTTCTCTTAGTGCCCGAAGATACTTTGCCATGACCCACCATAGCAACCGCATGGGTTCTACCCATGCTATAGTAATAGTGAGCCCCACATAACTACAATGGATGATAGGATAATAGGCAATTAAAATACAATAAAGCCAGTGAAAAACATTAATTAATTCTTGAAAATGGCAAAATTACTTTGAAAAATAACTCATAGGATTAGGAAGATAATGACATGTACCCTACTCATTGTCCTAGGATGATTAAGAATTTTCTTTAGCACTAATCACTATTATTAGTATCAATAATAATTAAGCTTAATTAACTTAAAATATAATTAAACTCAATTTATTTAACCTATCTCTATAATCTTTCACAAGCTAAACGGTAGAGATCACTCATTTTTATTTTTTATGGGATATTGGAAAACACCACTCACCTAATTATTTAATTGACCAAACTCAGTTTATTTGATCTCACTTTTTCTAGCTTCTCATGAGCAATTAAGAGAGTTAAGCACTCGTCGTAATTCACTAAGTCAAATCCAATTAATCTAGTTTTGCTTTTCCTAAACTTCTCATGGGCAATTCAAAGATCTAAGCACTCGCTGAGTTACCAAAGCATAATTCACTGGTTTAAATCTCATTAAACTAATTCTACTTTTCCTAAGCTTCTCATAAAAAATTAAGACAACTAAGCACTCACCGAGTTACTCAAGTGTAACTCACTGAGTTAAACCCAGTCAGTCTAGGCTCATTTTTCCTAAGCTTCTCATGTGTCATTGATAGAGCTGAGCACTTACCGAGTCACCCAAGCATAATTTATTAAGTCAAATCCAGTTAGTCTGATCTTGCTTTTGCAAAAGCTCTCACGGGTAATTAAAAGAGCCAAACCCTCACTAAGTCAGCGAGCAGTAACTCATTGAGTCCAAAACACCTAGTTTATCTTGTTCTACTTTTTTTAAGCTTTCACTGAAAATTGAGAGAGCTAAGCCCATATTGAGTTACTAACTCGTAACTCACTGAAAACGCTTAGTTTACTTAGTCCCGTTCTTCCTAGGCTTTTCTTAGGAATATGAGATAGCTGAGCTACCAATTCACCAAGTCAGATCCTATTGTGACTCAATCAAAGTCACCCATCCTTCTTAGGCTCCATACAGTTATAAGAAGAGTCAAATAACTAGAACTACTTATTTCTTTTTGGTCTCTTTTAAATCTAAACACAAAAGAGGTTACCTAGTAATCAAAACACCCATTCTTTAGATTAACTTAATATTTAGTAATCTAGGCTAGAGCCATGTCATCCTCTCTACCTATTTACTTGAGGTAATCCACAAAATTTTAAGTCATCCAAATGTGCTTGGTGATCCCAAAGACAACATACCTACTTAGAGGAGTGTGTTTTATTTTTATTCTTTAATGTTGTATACTTTTCCTTTTAATCAAAAATTTTCTTTTATTACGGAGATGTAATTAGGACCATTTGTGGTCTAGAATATGAACATACAATTTTTTAATGTAGAAAGCAAGTGTAATTATTAAGAATATCAATAAGATCAAAATTATTTCATTTGTTCTAATCTTTTTTCATTTTTTGTTCTCTTTTTGTATTGTTATAGATGATTAAAAAGATAAATAAATAAATAAATAAGACATTGTAATATGTTAAGAATCTTGGTATGAGCTAAATTCTTTTAAGTTAAATGTCATTGATTTGTAATTTGATATTGAAAAAAAAGTAGTAGTGACATAGTAAGGTTTTGCTATAAAATGCCTAGGTTCAAATCTCCATAAGTTGTATCGTTCGCACACTCGAGGTGTGGGTACTTGAGTATTCAATGTTTTGAAAGAGTAACCACTCAAATGCAACCATCTAAAAATGATTGCATCTGATCCACTAAACGCGACCAACTTTCAGTTGATCACATTTGAGGAGAGCCATCTGGTCCCACTCAAGATGGCCCCCCTCAAATGTGATCAACTAAAATTTGGTCACATTTGGTCTAGGTCAAACTCGACCAACTTTTAGTTAGTCTTGTCTAACCTCAATCAAATGCGACTAACTAAAAGTTGGTCTCGTCTAACCTGGACCTAAACTAGACATGACCAACTTTTAGTTGGTCCCCTTTGAGGTAGATCAGATGTGACCAACTGAAAATGGTTGCATTTGGCCTCCCCAAAGGCAACCAACTTTCAATTGGTTTCATTTGACCTAGACCAGATGCAACCAATTTTCTGTTGATCACGTTTGAGGGGGGCAAATGGGACTAGGTCGCATTTGATGGGGGGGGCAGATGTGACTAGGTCGTATTTGAGGGTGACTGTGATAAATTGAAAGTTGGTTGCATTTGACCTGTACCAAATGCAACTAACTTTCAGTTGATTGCATTTGAGGGGGACCAGATGTGACCGACCGAAAATAGTTGCATCTAGCACGTCTAACCTAGACTAGACGCGACCAACTTTTAGTTGGTCCCCTTTGAGGTGGACCAGATGCGAGACCAATAAGTAGGGAAAAACTAAGTGCAGTCCTCAACTATAGACCAAGAAAGAGGGAAAATAATAGGAGCAACAATTGGTGATGACGACTCTCGCGGCCAAAAGATGATAACAACGTGTAAATATAAGTCCGGCTGCAGAGAGAGGCCGATCAGCAGTCCAGCAGCATTCTGCCATAGATTCATCTCAAATGAACCTAACAGTCCTCAAACAATAAATTTTCAGAACCATTAGATGGTGGATGTTAAGCATAGATAGAGAATCCTACGTGGGATAGAGTCACCGTGTCTTCATCGAGCCGAATATCATGGGTGATCTAAGATCGAAAGCGAACGTTTATTAATCCATCAACTAAACTAGAAAATGCCTAAAATCAACCAATGGAGCTGAGCATTGGACCATGGTTTTGGCTTAAGGTGGAATGCAACAAATATTTACCGCAATGTTTATTAATATTTTAGCTTTCCACTATAATGAATTTAGGTGACATGGCATATTTGATTGTGGACTTTGATTTGATGAGTATTTGACGTGTTCCGTTGATTAGTGGCAATGATCGTACCGTTGGATTTGCTTTGGGACCCACAAGTAATTTGTGGTTTGGGATATATGTATGCATGTATGTATTCATGATTATGCATGAATTGATCAATACACACATGGGAACGCAAAATCCAGCCATGGCAATAGAGCCCAAGTCATTGTATTAATTGTATACATTGAAATCCATTGTTTTGGGGATGCTAGTCTCCCATGGGATGCTAGCCATTTGCCTTCAATTTTTCCATGAAGTGCAAATAGTCTTGGGCTAGATAATTAATGTATATGGAATTTGTGATGGGGGCCCTTTGAAAACCAATCCATGTAATTAGTGTAAGGGAAATTTTCAGTGGTAAGGCTATTTGATGTTATTTTATTTTGTTATGTATGTAAATTGCTGGAATGATCTGACCGTCCAGATGTTTGCTAGTCATAGTATGTTTCAACAGATGGGATGGACAGCTTGATCGGCCAAATTGAAACATATACTGATATTGTTTGTTTATGGGACTGCATGTGTTGGGACGTGAAACCCACCCATGGCAGTTTAGAGTTGTTTCTGGAATGCTGTATTGGAGTCTAGACTTTGAGAGTATGTTTTGTTTTGTTTTTTATGTGGACGGTGGACACTGGAAACTTTAGTGGGTTTGTTATGTAAGGAATCACCGGAGTATTTAATTGAAATAATTCCCATGGGATATTCTCAAATGGGATTGAGCCTGGAAATATTGAATGGCTGGAATGATAATCCCAGTAGAAAATAATTGCCAGAAACAATTTGGTTTCTGGAATGTTAGATACAATTTTCTTTTGGAAAAATCCAATGGCAGAAGACGTGGACCACACCTTTGATAGTGGATGGGATGTTGAGAAATTCCAGCCATAGTATAGGTAGACCCCGCTGGAAAATACAGCCGTCCATCAGCGGGTTGATGGAAATCCAGCCATCGATTTGATTTGGTACGCAGAAAAATTTTTCAGCCGTCCATCAGGTGGACCATGCTTGAAAATTCCAGCTCTGGGGACGCTATGCGTGGGGGCCTGGCCAGCCCAGCGCTAAATCCAGCAGCCAGCCCAGCTCCGGGCCCAGACTCGCACGCCCAATCACGTTAATCAGTTGGCCAGAGGCCATGGGCCAGCCTGCATTCTAAGCCCAGATGAATTCCGGCCCCTACCCAACGGGGAGGAACATGGCAGCTAGAGGTGCAAATCTAGGTGGGTCAACTTAAACCCGATTGTGACTCGGACCTATGTCATACCTGTTCTGGACAACATGCTTGGCTGAATAGGTTAGATTTAATCAGAAAAATTAACCCAAAATATTAAATAAGGTCAAGTATGGTCAGCTAGTTAAAAAAATGACCCGTCTCAACTTGCAAATTATAATAAATATTAAAAAAATTGGATGCATATCCAAAATACCCTAACCTTATATTTTTGCTTGTTGTAGCCTCATGATCCAACCTTGCTACCTCTGTTTTCTGTTATTTTTTATTTCACTTTTCATATTTATCTCACCGAGTTATGCTACTTATCTAGATGAAATAAATTAAAACAAAATTTCAGAATGTTGGAGACCATGATCCATTGTAGCGCACCTATCCTGCTTATTTAAGAACTTTTGCTTAATGTTTCAACTGCTGGACCAGTGGTTAGTTTACTATTGTTGAACCATTGGTTTCAACATATTTTAACTATTAAATATGATATAAAAGAACACATTTCCATCGCTTCAATCATGAATCAAACATTGGCTCTCTATCAGTTTAATAAAAATTTAAATTAAAAGATATATTTTAGGATAAATTAAAGATCTAGATTTATTATTTGATTTTCTATATTTATGATCTAGCTAGATCTATGCTTGTATTAATTCTAATATTTTTTTAAATATTACTTAAAAATTTGAACTAAAGAGGGCATCTGGTGTAAATTTTAAAATTTTTTTAAGCCATTGTTCAGTCATACTTGTCATAAAAATCTTGTGGTAAGTGGAATCATGTAACCCAATTGATTTTTTAGTTACACTAGCAACTCATTTCAACTATGTATACATGACTTTTATATGTCACTCATCTATTCATGCTTAACTGGTTGGACGGTATGGGCCGTGACATGCAGCCTTTTCTGCAAGGTTGAAATAATTTATACCTTTCATCAAATTGACCCAAATTGCCCACCTAGACTATTGACTTGAACTTAATCCAAAATAAACTCTCATAATAAAAGATAGGGTTAGGGTTAACTTACTATATATGTAAGGTTGGGTAGGAGTTTTATAAATAGAGTTAGGGCAAGGATAATCTCGATCTAGTATGAACTGGCCCGATTTGTACCCCTAAGGGTAACATCGGTGGAGTGGACAATGTTGGCAGAGCGGGTGGAGACTCGAGCCTACACACTAGGGTGGTCGGCGATAGTCTGGCAATGGTATGGACAACTATCAATGGTTTTTGTGTTTTAAGACTTTTAGATGTCAAATTTGAATGATCAATTAGTCGATTTTGATATTCTTGGGCATTTTGAACTTAATGGAAGGGTCAGGTCATACAAAAAGTGACTAAAGCAATGAGTATTAATAGGTAGTTGTGATGGAATCCATTTTTGATTCCTTAGTGTGTTGTTGTAGCCTATTATACCATTATACCAGTACGTGGATAATTCTAAAATGGAAACCTAATAGTGTATATTTTAAATGGGGTTGGTTGATCAAATAATCAAGTAAGTTTGATGATGATGTTGATGTACCTAATTTAGCTAGCGTTCAAGTACATCTCTCCTACTTACTCTTATTGAGTTTTATCAATCAAACTCATTCTTTGATTATTTGTTTCAAATAATGCAGTTCACAATTGACAGTAGTTTGTGGAGTTTCTATTTTATTTCTTGTGTTTATGGGATTTTCGAATGGATGTATTTTCATAAACATATTATTGAAAATCAAACTGATTCCTTTTATTTGTGAGTTTTCTCTGGATATCTTATGTATTATGTTGTAATTGAACTATGATAAATCTTGAGAGACTCACCCTCAAATTTGGAATTGAATTTAATTATCTGTTTTAGGGTTTTTTCTATGACATCCACCATCATTAGTTATTTATTTATTTTTTATCATCACTATCTATTTATTTTGTTTTGATTCATTTTATAGGTGACATTTTGTTAAACATTTCAAACTATGGAAACAATCTCAGGGAAACTATGCAAACTACGCTATTTTTTTCTTCATTTAACTCTCTTTTGGCTTAGATGTATTGGTACTGAAATCTCTCTTGGCGCATTCAAATGCACTTGATTTGAATTTTGCTGGGTCAATCTGAAATGGGATTTCATTCATGTGGCGCATTCCTGTACTTATTTATGAATAGATTGCAATGAATTCCCATATGGATATCACCCTTTTTATCATCCTTCCCATGATATATGCTGGATTCCTGAGAAATGAATTTTGCCATCCGTGTCCCATTGCGCTGTGTTTATGATGAATACTGTTCTTTTCTAGCTTTGCCTGTGAAAACATTTTATGCAGGCTTGTTCTATCCAAAAATGTAATTCAACTTAGGAGGATTATTCCCACATTAATAGCTCAAAATCAACCTAAGCACCTTTCACTCCCAATACAGCTACATAACAGCAATCAAAGAAGGAAACAAAAAAGAGAAGATTACTAAACACACAAAAGAAAGAGAGAGGAAATTAAGATTCAATTCTGCTCGATTTGCACATATCTAGATGCCATGGTGTAGCTGGTTAACAAGATTACCAATCCACAGGAGGAGGTGGCGGCGGCAGAAAAGGTGTGTCTCTTCGAGGATGGCCATTTGCAGTGGGAGTAGGAGGTGGGTGAACAGACCTCCTCTTTTCACTTTTAATCTTCATCCGATCTTTCAACCTCAGACGATGAGGACGACTTGCAAGCCAATCCGACCTTTTCCACCGAGCAACTAGCACGGGTCCATGGCTTGTATGGGCTTGGGCACCGAGAAGAAGAAGAAGAAGAGTACCCAATACCAGACAGCCGATGAGGAAGCTCCCAAGAGACTTCATTGCATTGGCTGGGTAAGGATGGAAACACTACTCCGTCAATGGTCTCTCTTTATACACTAGCTTGTGAGGAAAATTCTCTCCTCTGTGGACCCAACCTTGACTTTATTGGCGGCTCATTGGGACCACTAAACGCGTCCTCTCTCCCTTTTTTCACTATATGGATTAAACGCATTGGCAACACAAGCATGTGAATATTGGCATTTGGAAATTTCTCTTCTACGTTTGTGTGTATAGGTGCAAAGGTGGAGAGGATGAGAGAGAGATGTAAATAATGATTTCAGATGATATCATGACAAAGTGAATAGAGATAACATAGGCTTTGGATAAATGATTGATGTATAAAGATAGAGCCGATAAATGAAAATATAGGGACATAGGTAATGATGGATTGTTGGAGTGCGATTTTTAGATCATTGTTTCAAAATGACAAAGATGTTGAAATATTAAAACAACGTAATAATATGTCACAACTTGGCACTTCTAAGCCGCAAATCCTTTCGCAGAAGTCACCCACAATGGCAAGTCTTCCAGCCAGTTTTGTGGAGTAATGAAGCTTTCAACTGCCCAAATGGAGCATCTGGTAAATGCACTAAGGTTTTCCAGGTTGGACTTTTGCAACTTCGTGCTTCTTTGGTTTTATTTGAAACACAAACTCTGATGAAAAAGAAAAAAAATTATCCTTTTATGATAAGTATTTATCCTAATAATACAGCCAGACCGGACTAGCCGGTTGAGCTAGTTCGACCATGAACTAGTCAATTGACCGGTTCAGTTGAATAGTAGACTTTTTTAAATTTTAATAATAATAATAATAAAATAAAATGATAAATTAAAGTAGTATAATATTATAACAAAATATCTATATATTTAGATTAATATGTGTGATTTAGATTATTCAAAACTATATTGTATTATGTTTTTAATCTTTCAAAAAAAAAAACAGCTCAACAGGATCACCATACGTCCATCTTTACCGTTCTTACAATTTTGAATACAATTTAATTATTTACTCTAAAAAAATCATTAACATTAGATATTAAGATGGACCACGGTGAAAAGAAAGTGTATAAAACATAACTTTGGTACTAAAATCACAATATTTCACACTTTTGGTAGGATAAAA
>JAYJMB010087972.1:2111-16532 GCA_036873735.1 Pouteria campechiana
CCCTTGGTGCAACACTTTGGATGGTGGTAATCTTGTTACATGTTAAAATTGCTATCATATAACATAATACTGAAATATATGTGTGCATGTACCTGAATTTAATTTTTGTTCATGCTTAAATAAAACCTTTCTTGTATCCAAATTCATTTTTTCTTGAACTTTTAACCACTTTGTGTTTTTGCCGAAAATTTGCTAGCATTTTTCAGTACGATCTCAGTTAGAACTGTTTGTCAAGTGTTATTAAATCTGAATTGGAAGTTCAAGTTCAACCAGTCAACCTAGTGTCAACGAGTTAAGTTTGAACCAGATTTAAAGTCTTCGGAAATTTTGTTATAAAAATTTAAATGTTAAAACAAAACAATTTCATCTGTTGCTAAACCATTGATCTTACCAATAAAATTGCCAACTAAGCTAAAGAGCCACTTCGATAACTTTTTTCATTTAATTTTATAAAACAAATTTGAGATTCAGAAATCTGGTTTTGGCTGGACTGGACTGAACTTCCAAAGGTCCAATTCTGACTTGAACTGGTCAAACTGATTGGTTCATTCTGGTTTGATGGTATTGCTTATGCCCCCTCCTCTCCCATCTATGAATTGTGGGATGGACATTTCACAAGATGATTGAAGGGAATTTCAATTTGTAGGGTCATCCCTATCTCTTGGCCATTTTGGACAGAAGCAAACAGAATCTAAGTTCTTTAGCTAAGCAAGGAATTTGCTTGTTGGAAATGGATGTCTATGTTGGTATCCACATAAATGCTGTGCATCAGGGCTCATTCGCCATAGTTTACTTAAATGTTATGCCTACACTACAAGCCTTTTTTTAAGAGTAAGCTTCTTTCTTAGTGTGAACTACATATTCTAGATGGTACATGCTACATGGGAGACTGGCTATTTACATGTGCTATATCAACTGCATTATATGTCATATGTTGAGGATGCTGTTTAATCATCATTATCACATATGTTGAGGATGCTGTTTAATCATCATTATCATCATCTGCTGATTCTCACGATCAGCCATGTGAATCAAAATAATCATGTTGTGCAAGCAAAAAATTAGTTTGTTAAGTAGGTCATTATGAAAGATATGAAAATACTTGGACTTGATTGAGTACATAGCCCAAGATTGAGTGACTGGAAAGGGTGAACCACCGAATTAGTTTCAGTTACTTCTCAATCTCATCTCTCTCTCTCTCTCTTGCAAGTCTCAAATAACATGTTAGGAGTTGCGTTAATCTATTGTGGATGTGATTTCTCAAGGGCCGTTCCATGATTTTTTCGCTCCTTTCTGTTTGTGTGTGACTGGGGTGATGTTGGCAGTGCTGATTTGACAATAGTTTTGATGATTGAAAGGATCTCTGTGGAAAATTAGTGTCCGATGTTAGGAGGTATAGCTTATGATCTTTATTGCTTTGTTCTCTGTCTGTGATGCAGGGAATATCCACCAGTTGATGCTTTGTCGAAAACTTTTTACACCATTAAAAAGCACTGGATAGACACAAAACATTGATATGATATTTTGTTCCTTGATATATGCATAATGCATTTGTATCATTAGTTTTTATATGATATTCTTATCTTATGTTGTGGGGAATTGTCAGTCATTTTGTAATAACTGCAAAATAGTTGATTGGTTCTATTGATGCAGGTATTTGATTGTTGGTTTGAAAGTGGATCAATGCCTTATGCATACATCCATTATCCATTTGAGAATGTTGAGCTTTTTGAAAACAACTTCCCTGGACACTTTGTTGCAGAGGGGCTTGATCAAACTCGTGGATGGTCAATTACTAACCTTCTTACTCTTTTTTTTTTCATTTCGTGAGTTCCGCTGCATTATATTTTACCGGCTGCCATGATTGTTTGCACGTGGTGTTGTAGTCCTGAAAGCATGGAGAATTAATGCTTTGAATTTCATTTGATTGCTTGGAAGGAGAATGTTTTCTATAACTGTATGGCTTACTTGTGAATGAAACTTGCCATCGTGTACTGTGGAGAGTTCAAAATGACAGATTGATCAAGTGGTATTTTGCTCCTATATAAAATCTCCTCTCTTCAGGGCATTTTAATAGAAGTTGATTTTTCAAGGTTATGAACCTTTTTCTAAATAGCATCATAGGTTGTGCAGCTTACACTTTTAAAATGTAACCTGGTGTTGTATGGATCCAAATTTGGATGAGGTTGGGTCCCTTAGCCGAAATGAGTAAATGATTGCCCATTTGGGTTTCCCAAAGCCACCCCCTTTTTAACCCGGGAGCTTCTTTGGCACACAATTAATGTGAGACTTGTTCAGCTTCTGATATTCTCTCTTGTTTAATCCTTTGCTGTCCACCTTGGCTAGGGGGGACCCGCATGGAGTGCACCTTACATACTATAATAGACCCTGAGTGGAGCCTACTCTAGTAGGCCTGGGTGGCACCCTCACGCCTTTGTGGGGCTCACATGAGTGACCACATGGTGGTGCCCTTAAGGTTTTTTTGATACCAAATGTCATATAGATCTGAATCTGTTTATGAGGACAGGTCCTTCACCCTAAAATGAGTATTCATTTGGGGTTTTCTAAGCCATCAATTTTAATCCAGGAGTCTCCCCAGTTCATATCTGATGTGGGATTCATGATGCTAGGTGTCACAAGCAGACACTATTTAGCTGATGAAATGATTCTATGCTGCATTGAAAATTATGGTGTGATTGAGAAGAACATGCTACAAGCTATGTGACATGCCATTGGTTAACTCACAAGTATTTCTCAGTAATACGTCATTATCTTTAAGCCTTTTCTCATTAACACTTCAAAATCAATTTTTTCAATGATTTTTTGTGTTTGTCTATTATCCTTTAGATCCGATTAGTATGGTTGGTAAAATGATGTGTATGATTGTGTGCTGGTATGTATGGTGTGTGGCCGGATATGTATGTATATGTGTACATCCATCCATATATGCATAGTTTATGTGTATGTGTGTATCCATTCAGAGATTTAGTTAAGATATCCTAACATCAACGTTAGTTTTTTACCCCTTTGAGTGAGTGTAGTAATTTGGAAAAGAGGGTTGAAATGTTCTCCAGTCTTTTCCACCACTTTTTTCACACTTTTGAATGTGATTTGAAATCTTAACTAGCTTATGACCCTACTTTTCCTCATTATTTCCTATATTTTCAATCATTATTTTTCATCTTTTCATAAAAAAGCCTACTTATTCTATCTTTATTCACTTTATTTCTAATCATTACATTATATTACATCAAATCATTCCTCTCACTTTCCCTTTCCCCTATATCTTTTTTCCCACCTCTTTTCCGTATTCTCAAAACACACCCTTTACGTGTTCAAGAAAAATTTCTCCAAATAACCTTCCAGTTGGAGAGATGTAATGTTGATGAATGTGATATTCTAGGGATTGAATTTTTAGTTTGGAAAAGTCAAAATTTTCTTTTTGAGACAGCTAATGTGTTGGATTTTATAATTTTAACAAAGAGGTTAATTAATATAATTAATAGAAAATGATGACCCTAAGTGCATATGTCATTCATAATACACTGGAATTCTGAAAGTGTATCCTTTAGCAGTTTAACCCAAAGGACATAACATTGTACTCATAATATCTGAAGGGAACTATAAAAGCAGTTTTACGGCAATCTTGTTCGGCTATATGAATTTGCCAAAACCCTGATTACATATGAAATTTTGAATATATATATATATGTATGTATGCTTTATTGGGTCCCATTATTGGGAAGAGAATGTATGTTCACTTCTAGGACCTTGTCTAAAGGTCGATCTCCATGTCCTAAATCTACAGTGTTTTCAATTTGTATCACTGCACAGCTCTGAAGCATATAACTTTTTGATGACAACATGAATGGCTTATTCCCACCGTTCTTGTCTACTTTTCCTCAAAATCACGGCCTAGGGAATGGCCTTGGTGGAAGTAACAGGAAAAGATGATACTGTGGAATTTCGATCTAGATTCTCCCCCACTCCCCCACAACCCATATGGCACCAAGGCTGGTCTTAATTGGCTGATCTGAGCAGGAGATGTTATTGGGAGTCTGGGTTGGGTTTGCACGTGGTTAAAAAATAATGCAGGTGTCCTAAGATAGCTCAACAAGAACATAATTCTTATCTAATAAAAAAGCTCATTTGATTTTGATTTCCAGGTTGAACATAAGAGTGTGGTGCTTTATCTGTCAACTTTGAGTCATTTTAGATTGCATTTGGTTGAGTAAAATTTGTGAACATTTTCTTTCATTTAGTATTCTAATTTAGTTTAAAATGGAATAATGAAACATAGGCAGATTAAGCTGTATATTAGTTGGTTATCTAAAGCTATGATTTATCCATTTGCTGGAATTGTCCTGGATGGATGTTTTAGATCTTCCCCATGTTTGTGATCAGTCTAATGTTACTGCATGTGATTGGAAAGAGTAAATCAAGAAGTGGCATTTTGCTAGTTGTTTATTTCAAGAATTTTCCTTCCATACTTGTGGGCAACTTTTGGTACCAAATAACATCTAAATGGCATAGAATTGGTCCTGTTCGATATATTTTAGTAAGCTCTCAAATGAGCTAAGAAATTATTTGATTCGAAGACCATTTGAGTGATTTAGGAATTGTTTTTTAAACATCGTTAGCATAGTTAGGTATGTTTTAAAGTTTTTAGTTTACATATTCTTGGATTTCCTTCTCATTACACTGGTCTATAGGAATTTCCTTTGGATGTTTGAAATTGAGATGAAGAACAGAAAGTGTCAATTTTTCTTAACATTTTGGAAGAAAATTTGAGTGGGAGTTCTTGCAATTCTTGGCAGCTCACTAGAACTACCACGATCTTTCTTTTAGTTTGTTTTGGATAGTCAGAAATGTAAGTGTAAATGTAAATAGCATATCAGTATATGAGGTGATGTTTTCTATAAAGATAAAATAGATTGAGGTTAATGATTAGAAAGATATGTAATGATAATGAAAAAGGTTGTTAGAAGTAGGTGGCATTAGTCCCTGATTAGGCCAACACTTTGTGAGTGCAAGAAATTAAAGTGGAGGTGAGTAGAGTGCAAACATTCTTTATAGAGGTTCACCCACTTTTGGTCCTGTATCTGAAGCTAACTTGCTTCAGGCTCTACAACCAGATGCTGGAATACAACAAAACAAAACCACCTGTTTTTTAATTTTTGGATTTGAAAAGCTTAAGGGAGCTTTTACAAATGATCGAAGTTGTTGAATGGAGTCTTTCTTTACACACATCCCCTTGTAGCGCAGAAGCTCCTCTTACACCAAAGAATGCCAAACAATGGCTTATACACTTATGAAAGAGAGAGAAATTGTGCCTCACGTAGGGTTGCAACTTGGGTTGGGTTGCCCTGAATCCGCCCGACCCAACCCGACATTTTTAAGTGTTTGGGTTCATGGTTTTAAAAATATGGGTTCTGAAATCAGGTTTAACCTGACCCAAATTTGGTTTCGGCTTGATAGTAACCCAACCTGAAACCCGCCCGAATCCATCTTCCAATTTCCAAAACTTCTAAAACCCTATTCCCCCGATACTGCTTCTCATTTTTGAACAGAGCGATTTGTTGCGGCTGTTGTGGGAAACCACTTAGTGTTAAGAGGAAAGAGGGCGGGAGGCAGCAGCGTGTGGACTGTGATGGCCTTTGCAGTGTACGCATCTGCTTTCAAAATTCTAACCCAATAAGCAACCTCATTAATCGAGACAGATTCACGCTCTTTTCTCTCCCTCTCTCTTTCTGTTATCTGTAATTTATTTCTTTCTTGTGTTTGATTAAATTGCAGAGGGGGAAACTGTGGAGTGACTGTAATACAAAGGGAGAAAAGACAAGTTGGATGGTGGCAAGATGAGAGAAGGATGGTCTACCGTGATCTCCATTTCTGTTCTTTGGAGCCTTTTGGCGATGGACGATCGGTCACATGCACGCACGCCTCCTCCTTGCCTACCTTTGCCTCACTTCCTACGAATGCCAACCACACACTTCCAAACGTATATGCACATTTTTTCTTTTAGATTGGTGCTGATTGCACTATTCACCCATATGTGAGATTAGACCAGCTCATTGCTTCAACAAATTCTGCATTTAGGCAGTGAAGGAAAGAGGACGTGTGACTCTAGCAATAATTAACTTCTGAAATTGATAAAAAAAAGTCATTTCCGTTCTTCTTAACGTATCTTTTTTAATTATTGACATAACTCGAATTAACCCAAACCTGACCTACTGACTTTGGGTTAGGGTTTCCGAACCCAAATGACCTGAGTTGCACCCCAAGCCTCATGTGGGCAGATACAAAAGTAACTTTTCTAAAAAGAAAAAAAAAAGAAAAAGAAAAAGAAGAAGAAGGCTCAAGTAAGATGTTGTAGAGGATGAAAGACTTCTAAGCCCAGAAAATTTGATTCATTTCATATGCTTTTTTTCTCTTATTTTTCTGTAAAAAAATCCTCTGAATCTTTTGTGAAAACTCCAATGTGTAGAACTTAAAGATTTGTAGCAGCTGGAGGTGTTTTTACAGCTTTTTGAAGCTGAAACAGTTGAATTTTAGTTAATGGTTGGAGGTCGACCATGCCACTTGTGTGACATGCTTCTATCCTCTTAGATGAATCATTGATCGAGTAAGGCCAAAATGCTTGTTTTTTCTAGGTTTGTACACAAGCACCTTTTGCTTATTTGATTGCCGGAGGCTACACACTTGTCTAGATGACAAAACTTCAGAGACTTTTTGGAAGAGTATTTGTTCATTCAAGTGATTTTAGGTGCTTGACTTTGCCCTTTAGTAGACTGATCACTGAGACAAAACTCTAGAGATTTTCTGGAAGAACAAACTCACTCAGGTGATCTTAGGTTGTATAACTATATCCTTTGGTTGATTGATAATTGGATGATAAAAATCCAAAGAATTTTTGGAAGAATGAACTTGTTCACTCAGGTAAAATCAGATAAAATGGGCACAATCAAGCAGTTTGGGAAAAATCTTTAACTTGGCCCTTTATTCACCAATTTTGAAATTTGGGTAAAATTTTGAAGCCAAAAAATTATTTTGTTTGAATTTACATGTTATTAGAGACTCCTCATTCTATCATGTTATTGGCATAAAAAGAAATCAATTCCCACAAGACAAGGAGAAAGAAAGCTTACTATCTGTAAAATGGGCACTAAAAGCAATACATCGAAGATATTATTGGATAAAATGGTGATCAATAGTGATAAATTGTGATTGGTTGTGATAATATCTCCCTATACCTATCAATCTTCTCTCTCTCTCTCTCTACTATTTAATGCCCAAGGTGATATATGTCAGTAATCAGTTGCTAACAGTATTCGTATAGAGAACACTGATGCATAGCAGCATCATGGATTGAACATGCTAATTTCAGTAGGTGTTTTACATTTAGCTAGGAATTTGTTACCTGATATTTTTTTAAAGATTCTATTTGGGAATCAAGAAAAAGAAGAAAAAGAATACAAACTAGAATCTGGGAAAATGAAAGAAAACGTAGGAAATAATGTGAACAAAGGTGAAATTTAATAGGCATTTTGGAACAAACTATGGGGGCTGGTGATTGAAAATAGAGTATAATGAGTAAAATGTAAGTTTGTAGAGGTAGGTGAAGCTAGAGAAAGGTTTTATCAATTAAGAGGGTGGCAAAAGGGATTTCCTTCATTCCCAAACAGAGCCTATGAAATTTTGCTCTGTTGTTTTCATTCTTTTTTCCCCAGTGGCTTACTTGCTGAAGCTGATTCCTTCTTGACACCCTCTGCCCTTTCCTACCCAGGCTTTCTGTTCTCTGGTTAAATGTGGTCCTGACCATGGAATGTTGTTCTTTTCATCGCTTTAAAAATTTTTGTTGGTCAAGCTATTTTATTGTCTTCCACCACATAATGCAGGTTCTACACTCTCATGGTGTTGTCTACAGCATTATTTGGAAAACCTGCATTCAGGAATCTTGTTTGCAATGGTCTGGTGCTTGCCGAGGATGGAAAGAAAATGAGCAAAAGGCTGAAGAATTATCCTTCACCTACAGAAGTCATAGGTGATTATGGAGCTGTAAGTTCTTGACAACAATTGGTGTTAATTTTTGGGAACTTTGTCTGATTCAGTGTGATTTTGTCCATAGCTGATTCCTGTTGCAGTGGAAGTTTACAACTTAAATAGTGTTGTTGCCAAGGCTTGTTTGGCATGATTTAGCTCACTTTGCATACCACCCCTGAGGGAATCTGTATACATACTATTAGAACTTACAAGTACAGTATGTGCTAATGATCTATGATTTTTGCAACTGATCATTCTTTTTGCAGCATGTTCTGTGGTGCAGTAGAAATGTTCCATTTGCTGGTTTATGTCAGATGATCAAAATTGTCATAGAAATCTTTCCCCTTTTTACTTGTTCCAAAAATCTTCCTTTTTTTGGTTATCCAGGATGCATTACGATTATACCTCATCAATTCACCTGTTGTGCGTGCTGAGCCTTTGAGGTTTAAAAAGGATGGAGTGTATGGTGTTGTAAGTATTAGTTTATGCTGCTGCTTCTTCTTTTCTTTTTTTTTTTCGTTTTTCATGTTGTAGGTTGATGCTATTGGCTTTACCAACAAAAAGTGGTTCAGTTTATTGATATTATCAATTGCTCATTGTTCTCATCTTTTTTAATGATTGGGAACTCTGATTTTTATTTAGGTGAAAGACGTCTTTCTTCCATGGTATAATGCATACAGGTTCCTTGTTCAGAATGCAAAGAGACTTGAGGTTGAGAGCTCTGTATCTTTTGTACCCATTGATGAAGTTGATCTTCAGTTGTCATCTAATGTACTTGACCAGTGGATCAGCTCTGCTACAGAAAGTCTGGTTCACTATGTTCGCAAAGAAATGGATGAATATCGGTTGTACACAGTTAAGTGCTTCTCCATGCGTTTTCTTCCTTCAAAAGGACAATGACACAGACAGTTTCTGTTGTGTTATTATCACTAATTGGCTGTATTTATGTTGTGTAGGTAGTCCCATATCTTTTGAAGTTTATCGATAACTTAACTAACATCTATGTGCGCCTCAACCGGAAAAGACTTAAAGGTCGCACTGGAGAAGAGGATTGCAGGATGGCTTTATCGTCTCTCTACTATGTATGAATTCTCTAGTTGTTATATCCTAATGAACTGGTCATTTGATAATTTTGGTTTTTCCCTTTCTTTCAATGAGAAATTATTTAGTTTAATGTGTCTTGTATTTAATCAAGGTTGGGAGTTGAGGAGTTCTAGTTGAACTGTTTCTTATCCTGAGGTCTGAATGTGTTTGCAATCAAGCTGATTTTTGCATCATGCTTAAACAAGACATGAAATAGCTGCTGATCCTCGCCAGCTGAATATCCACTGGTAGAGGTTGGTGTGTATGAATTTCATTTCCTTGGTTGGACAACATGCCGCAACGGGCCTGCAATTAGGTGTGCAAATCATGTCGGGTTATATTGGGTCAAGGTCAATTCAACCCTAATCTCTATTTATACAAATTCTATCCAAACCTATTTGTAGATTTGATTAGGTTGAGTTCAACACAGCCCTAACCCAAACTTCTAAATTTCGGTTTTAAGTTCAAGTTGGCAGTTATACTTATGCCTATAAAAGATATATTTTCACATATTAATGTTAAAAACAAATAAGGGTTGATATGTTGAAGGGAAAGTTAGGTTGACACTGACTTTCAAAAGAGAGGATGGAGTTAGGGTTGGGTTTTGAAGTTGCTCTCCTATTTTGAACAATCAAAGGCAGATTAAGGATTAAATAAGATTTTTTATTTTGAAGTTACTAAAAATGGGTCAGGTCAGATTTAAATTTCAACTTATTTCTTTTGATAAGTTGGTTTTATGTCTATTTGCCAGTTGAGAGTGAGGGAAATAGATTAATATTTGAATATTTAGAAGCTTATGTTACTCGAAATCTGGAACATCACTTACTCAAGATAATTAATTTTCAACTTGCTTCTTATAATGAATTGGTTCTCCTAGCATTACATTATATCTTAATGTCATTCTCTGCAAATTCCATAGCCAGTTGAGATCACATTTTATTTCATTAATTTATGGGCTTCAGGTGCTTTTAACTACATGTAAGGCAATGGCCCCTTTCACACCATTCTTCACGGAGGTCCTCTACCAAAATTTGTGCAAGGTTCTGAAAAATTCAGAGAAAAGCATACATTATTGCAGCTTTCCTCATGCAGGTGGAAAGGTATATCCATAAGCTATAAATTATAAAGGTGTATTTATTTGCTTGTGTATATTTAAATTTTTTTTATCTTATTGGTGTAGAGAGAAGAACGCATTGAACAAAGTGTTGCTAGGATGATGACAGTAATTGATCTTGCTCGAAACATTCGGGAACGTCATAACAAGCCTCTGAAAATGCCACTTAGGTATGATTGGAGCTTTCCTTCTATTTGCCTTGTCACTTCCACTATATATTTGGCAAACTTTAATTTCATTTTTATGAAATGGCAGGGAGATGGTTGTAGTTCATGCAGATGCAGATTTTCTTGAAGACATTACTGGAAAACTTGTAGAGGTTTGTCAAAAGGAAAAAAAATCCTAAACTTAAAACCACTGGAAATTTTTTCTATATATAGTTGTTTATAGATATTCTCAATGTCTTTCACATCCAATATCAGTGGGCTTTCCATTTTAAAGAACTTCTGAAGGTGGCTTATGGCCTGTTTGGCCTTGTGTTCTGAAGCACTGGAGATTCCATGCAACGTTTGGCCAAAGCACAAAAGGGCGTTTCTTTCACCACATAAGCTCACTTTCCATATTTAGCCAAAAGCTGAAAATTGGAGCTTTTCATGAGCACAGTTTTCTGTGTTCAGAAGAAAAAAGACCTAGCTACCAAATTTCACAATCTATCTTCATCTTGCATTACACACTTCCCTTTCTGCACCCATCTGCTACCTTGCTGTTATATTTTATATAAAATATGCATAGTATAATGCATGCACATATATGAAACATATACAGTATATTAATACATATACTATATATATTGTATTTAGTTATATATGAATAATATTAAATATATTTGGAAAAAATATCTTATGTATTTTATTTTTTATCTCAATTATATATAAAATATATGAATGAATATGCTTGACAGTAAAAATAAAAATATATTGTATATTGTTTTACTGTCAAACAAGAGAAGTATTTGTATATCCTTTTTAATAATTTAATATACTTAAAAGCACTTTTAGCATTTTTAGGCCAAATGTACAGATAATACTAACAGCACTTTTCGAATGATAAGGCCAGTTTAATATACTAACAGCTTTTTACTTGCTGCACTTTTCGCAAAAGCTCTACTTCTGTAAGTACCTTTCTCAACAGCGAAAATTTTACAGCTAGTCCAAACTGGCCCTTAAGAGTTGCTAATCTTTAGTCATAAGCTTTCCCCTAGTGGGGTGGCTAAATTATGTGGCATGGGTTTCCCATCATTAACTAATTTATAATTTCTTAGTGTTGAGGTTTTGGAAACTCAGCTGTGTGAATCTTCTATCCTGGTCTTTGATGTTCTTTTAATTAAACCTTAGCTCTTAATCTTACTTCAACAACCTATTATTACTCCCGATTTTGAAACAGATCCATTCCCACCTCTGTGATTTAATCCATTACCACTCTAATTCATGCTTCCTGCAGCTATCTGGAGAATAGGACTCTCCAGTGTGCAATTCATTGTTTCCATCCTTTTGACTACTTAGTATCCTTGCTAATTTAAACTATGATGATCTTTGATTTCTTTATTTTTTGGTTTTTCCTGTTGTCAAATTTTTATTCAATTTGTTTACATGCTACAAGATATACACACTACTGTGTTAAGAGTTTAACTGCTAGTGGTCATAAGCATGGAAAAAGAAGAAACTTCATTTTCTCATTAGTAAAGCCAGGAAGGTATTTATCGTCTGCTAGTCATTGAGTCTGTTCAGGCACAGAACCTACTGCTTTGATAGGCTTTTGTTGCTGATTTTTGCTGTGATATGGTGGAACCATTTTACACAATATCTTTAACATTTGGTTGACCTAACTTAGGTTCATTGAGTTCATTTTTCTTCCTTTAAAAGGTGTAATATGGTGACAACTTACAGAGTATCCATTCACTGTGTAGTATGTGAGAGAGGAGCTCAATGTCAGATCAGTGGTCCCATGCAATGATACTTTGAAGTATGCTTCTTTACAGGCTGAACCTGAATATAGGTGTGTGTCGGACTCCTATTTCATTTCAAATTTGTAATTTTTAGCATGTATCACTGTTGTCTTACAGATACAAAAATATTTGCCATAGTGTGTTAGGTAAACGTCTGGGAAAAGCGATGAGAGTTGTTGCAAAAAAAGTTGAGGCCATGTCTCAAGCTGACATTTTACAATTTGAGAAATCTGGAGAAGTTACCTTCGATGGCCATTGTTTGAAGCAGACAGATATCAAGGTGCTCATGTGCCTTTGATGGATAATGCGTTTCTTTCGGTTTATATGCTGCACTCATACTGATGTCCAATCCTGCTTGATGAACATGAAGTTGTATTGTATCAGTAGCTTGGTACTCTTTCCATAAATATAGATGTTGTCAAAATTGGGTAAGCTCACCTGTTAAATCTGCAATATTTTGCAAATGCAAAAGATAATGAATGCAAGTGGAGCTTGAACCATCCACAATGTGGAGACAGTCATTATGTTAAAGCCTTACACAATTATATTTACATTGAAATTATTATATTGGGAAACTTCTATAAACAGGTGAAAATATTTCCAGTTAAGATTCTTTGTTTATTCTCTGTTGGGGCCTCAAATGATTTATTTCTCACTTTACAATCTGGTTGTGTGGGTGTCATGGATCATGTATCTAAGGGTGTAAAGATCAGCTTGTTTGGAGACTCATAGGGGTCCATAGCACTCATCTTGAAGCCACACCATCTTTTGTTTATGCAATCTAATGCAGTTGAATGAAATACTTCTCTAAATGAAACATCTGCCTTAAATGGTGGGATTCCATCAATCTTGAGGGAGCCTAGGCTGCTAACAAGCTAAGCCAGTATGTAAGCCAGCTAAGCTCAAATTAACATTGCTTCATTTGGAAATCTAAGCTTGCAATCTAGTCCATGTTGGGAATTTAGGTTTGTGTGGCCAACAATCCAAGGGCAACCATGGTTTGGTTCATTGTGTTTATCGTGTACATCAGTTATTACTGTATACAATGTTTAGTATTAAATAAATGAGTTGAAAAAATTGAGTTCAGCTTTTCTCTAACTTGAATTCAAATTTTTGCTTATGATTCAAGCTCATGCTTGGACAAGTAGTTTTGAGCTTTGCAAGCTAAACCTGACAGAAACACAAGCCAGCTAGTTTTGAAAGAAAGTCTGACTAGCTTAAGCTTGAAAAAAATTTACTTGTTTACAGCCTTAGTGAGCTCCAATGCAATAAATCATGCCTTTTAATCTCAACTTGTTTCTCTTTCTATGGCCCATCTAAGCTTTGGATTACTTGACCTTTTTAGCCATGTCACCAAACAAGTGTTGGCAAACTTGATCCCTAAACAGAAATTGTGATTTGCTTTCCACAATCATTTTTGCTGAAACTGGTAAAAGCTTTTTCACTTTACTTTGAAATATACACATTCATTTACTGGGTTCAAAGCATATACATTGTGTTGTCTAATCATCGTTAAAGATGTTCAACTACTGTAATGAAGATTGTAATGTTTATGGATCCACAACTTTCTGAGCAATAACTGTGGACGTTTCAAGGGTGATTGTTGGACCTAACTAACTGCCACATTAGTGAATAAATTCCAGCCTTTAATGTCATACATTCTCCAACCTTTTCAACATTTTGTCTGCCTCATCAAGATTGCCTTACACAAGAGTCAGTTGTGAGTGCCAGCAGTTAAATTATATTTATCCATTCATGTTTAGAACTGTGGAAATTATGATTTTTTCTGCACCCAGCTTCTAGGTGAATGAGGCTGATTGTGTATAAAGAAAAATAGGGCTAATTTATTGTGAATTAGCTGTCCCAACTTGTGATCAGTGTCCTTTTGCAGTTGAATGCACTTTCTTTGTGAGTTTAGCTTCTCTCTGAACATCATCTGTTCACTCTTTGCTCCTCTCTTATGGTCTTACCTTAGCATGCTTCATGATATTCTGAAACATATGCTCAGCTGCTTCTGCACCTGAGCTCAAGTTCTCTCTTTTGATGTGTTGTGCATCTGTTACCATTGGGTTTGTGATCTAAGAATCAATCTTCCACCTGGCTGATCTATGAATCAATCCCTTGATGTCCTTGACAGATGCATCATAACAAAAATTCTTGTGTGTGAACCACTCTTCGAAAACCTAGTAACTTTGGTATTATTATCTGTTGCCTTCTTCTTCTTCTTCTTCTTCTT